>LBNU01019294.1:57128-91092 GCA_014162995.1 Artemisia annua
TGACTAAATATGAATAGTGGTTATGTCACTTATAACAATCATATATGTTACTTAAGAACAAGTATGCAATCAATCACATAATAATAAACGTAACACTAGATTCAAATGTTTTTAGTTAATTATGATTACACTGTGGACGGTCCCTAATATACACCGGCGGTCCCTTAAATATTTGGAGACTGTCCCTATATAAAGGACCGCCACCAGTGGGCATGTCTATTACGTCTGATTGAGTTTTCTTATGTTTTTCATTTTTAAGTTAACTAGTTTATATCACAAGCATACACACAACAATCCACACAAACCTAAATGCAATGCAAGTATAGAAAGTAAAAAGATAGGAAGAGAAAACGCAAACCAGACACGATGATTTATAGTGGTTTGGCACGAAGCACCTCTTCGTCCTACTCCACTCCCCGAGTACCACACTCGAGAGTTACTTCACTAATCAACACGCTCCTTTATGGTGGAACAAACCGTACACAAGCTTACACCAAGTTTAACGACACTAAGCGGAATTTCGAGTCCTAATCCTAGCTAGAACCAATCTACACCAAGGCCCACGTGGCTACACGAACAAGCACTCTTGTCCCACTTAGATCGACATATGATCTAAGCCTTCACACGAACGAGCACTCCCGTTCACTTGAACCTTCACCCGATTCAAGTCTTCACACTAAGACATTCTTGGATCTTCACCCAATCCAAGCCTTCACACAAAGACACACTTGGATCATCACCCGATCTAAGCCTTCACACAATGACTCAACTAAGTCCTAACCTATACACTAGGACATCACTCTCCTCACAACAAATACATGAACTAATCTAATTACAAGACTTCTTGGATCTACATCACCATCCAAGTTCACACAAATATCCCCATCCTAGACTCACACATAAGTCGGAAACGTTTACAATATTTACAGAACCTATACCCATAACACTTGTTACGTTTGTGTGTGGACACCTATAACACTTCGATTCTTGACGACTTCGAGTGTTCTTCTCTTGCACATGATGTAGTGGATGACGAGATCAATTATAAACACATACCAAAGAGTTATAGTGATCAAAGAATGAAAAGGAAAGACCAGGAAATTTTTGTGCAAAGAGGATCAGTTTTTCTGGTGAAAATGGGTCAATATTTATAGACAGCTCAAGGAGGGAGGGACGGTCCCTTAAACCTTGGACCGTCCTTTATCAATAAGGGACGGTCACCTATTTAAGGGACCTTCCCGACAGTTTTTTTCCTTTAGTGGTGAAATGTTACCTGGTGAAATTTTATCTGATTTGGGCGAGAAATGAGGCCGTTTGGATAGTTTGAAATTCAAATTTCAAATTTATCTTTCTTATTAAAACTTTCTTTATAAATACAAAAATAATTTGTCTAGTTTATTTTTGTAAAAATGTTTTGTGACATTTATAAAATGAAAGGATTAAGGACCAAATGATTTTCTTTGATCACTTAACAAAGTTGGTAAAGTGTTTGTTCATACCTGAAGTGATTTCGAGAGGCGTTGATGTGTGAACGAGTAACTTGTGCACTTTACGTTATGTATTACAAGTTACGTGTTTGTCATCATTAAAACATGAAGACATTGTATTGATTAAATGTCGTAACGGTTGCACTAACAGTCATCTCAAATGATGATGAAGATATGTCAACGCCAATTGTTAGAAACTTCATGGAGAATCAAGTTGTAGTACTTGGACGAAAAAGCATTTACAGTTTAATGGATGAAAGTGAAAGTGAGAGTGATTAAGATTAAGTGTGGAGTACATTGTTACTTAAGTTTCTTCTTCAAACTTCATTTTGTTAAAACATCTTGTTTCAATTGGAAATGAAAATTATAAATAAAAGATAATTCCTATCTTTTGAAGATATTTAAAAAAAATGCGGTTAACCATAAACATGAGGTCATAGACAGATCCATGGTTCTTAGACTTTTTATTACGATTCGGTGATATAGTAGAAGGGTTATTAATGGAAACTATGTACGTGTACCTGATGACATGACCATTTCATACACTGACGAGGTTACCTCAAAAAGATGCATTAATCAATGACATGTTTCCTTCCTTGAATACCAACGCACATTCTCCGTTGATATAATTTCAAAAGCAATCTTATCAACTAAAAATGAACATGTTGACAACATTAATGATCAGTTGATTAACAAATTTCGAGCGAACTATTGTTTTGATGAAGCAGAAGATGACACGAACAGCTTCTATCTTATGAAATTCTTAAACTCACTTAACATTAGCGGATTGCCCCCTCACTACTTGGGCTTAAAAAATGGATGTCCCGTTATTCTTTTAAGGACTCTTGATCCAGAAAATGGATTATCTAATGGCACGAAGTTGATATGTAAATGCTTAGATCCTAATGTCATCAATGCCGAGACAGCTGTCGGCCAACGCACTGGAATTAGAGTTCTCTTGCCGAGAATTCCTCTTCCTCCATCTAAAGAAGACGTGTTCTCTTTCAAACTAAAGAGAAAATAGTTTCATGTGCCCCTTAGCTTTGCATGGTCAGCTTTATGTTGCGTTGTATAGAGGGATATCACGTAGAAGTTAGAACTACAAAAGTATTAGTGAAGCCTACCAAAGAGTTCAGTCAAGAAGGAGTCTACACCTTAAATGTCGTGTACCAAGAAGTTTTACGTGATGAATAACGTGTATTGTTGGTTATTTTAAATTGATGTAATGTTTTATTATCAGTTTCATTATATATATTTATACATTTTTTGATACATTTTAAGAATTGTTATTTGAATTATTGTTACAACCTTTTTAAATTACATTTTGATTATTTCATGTTTTATGCATAAACGTTACACGAAACATTTAACCATAATTTCGCTATTATAAATGTTTGCCGCTAGCTAATCTCGTTGCACGTACGGCTACCCGCCCAACATTATAATATAAGTATAAATACTTTGGCTTGTATTTAATTTGGCTTAGGCTAGAAGGCAAGGAGGTGAAGCCTTCACCTAGCCCCACCATTTCACGCAGCAAGTCCCTTGCACACTCCCCAGTCTCACGCGCTAAGCACGAAACCCAAAACAAGTTATAGCGGTCTGACCTCCTTTCTCTCTCCCACTTATTTTATTATTTTTTATTTTGTTTGTGAGTGTGTGTGGGATATTTAGTGGGGTATATTGTATAAAGTGGTTATTTATTGAGAAGTGAAGTTAGAGGTGACCTTAACTATTAAATGGTGAAGTGAAGTGAGGAGAAGTGAGAGGAGAGAGAAAGTTGAGGTGACACTGAGGTGTCAGGTGAAAAAACCCTCATCTTGCCTACCAGCCTTAACACGAACAACTTCACTTTACGATATGTAGCAAACAGTTTATTAACTTCAATGCGTTCCATAAAGAGAAAATAATATAATTATATAATTTAAATATTTAATCAAACTTATAATTTAAATATTTAATCAAATTTCATCAGTCTTTAACGTTTTTGTCCCCTTTTTTTTTACGTTATCGTCCGTTTTTTTACGTTTTCGTCCCTGTTTTACGTTTTCGTCCGTTTTTCACGTTTTCGTCCGTTTTATACGTTTTCGTCCCCTTTTTTTCGTTTTCGTCTCTTTTTTCACATTTTCGTCCCTTTTTTCACGATTTCGTCCGTTTTTTTACGTTTTCGTTTGTTTTTTTACGTTTTCGTCCGTTTTTTCAAGTTTCCGGCCGTTTTTTCACGTTTTCATCAGTTTTTAACGTTTTTGTCCCGGTTTTTTACGTTTTCGTCTGATTTTTTTACGTTTTTGTCAGTTTTTTTTACGTTTTCGTCCGGTTTTTCACGTTTTCGTCCGTTGTTTCGCGTAAAAAACGTAAAAAATCTAACGAAAACGTAAAAAATCTGACGAAAACGACGAAAACGTTAAAAATCTGACGAAAACGTGAGAAACCGGACTAAAACGTAAAAAAACTGACGAAAACGTAAAAAGACGGACGAAAACGTATTAAATCGGACGAAAACACTATAATTTAGTGGGTCGACCCGACCCAAACCGTCTGACCCATGACCCGTTCGACCCATTTTTAAAACATGACTCATTTGACCCATGACCCATTTGACCCATAACCCATTTGACCCATGACCCAAACCGACCCAACCCGACCCATTTGCCACCTCTAAATTTAATCAAACTTTCTTGAAAACTAACGAAGGAACTTTTATGTATGTTGAAAGTTGAAAGTTGAATGCACTTAAGTAGTGATTTTAACTCGTCGGATTCGGTTTCATTTTTGTTGGATTTTTACACTTAATCCGTTTGACCAGATTGACATACTCCAGTATAACGCATATAAAAACCATTTGCTTATAAAGTCAAAAACTATATATTTGCGAAGTTAATTAACAACAAATATGCACATGTAACTTTACATATTATAACTTGATATCAAAATGATCAAGATATATGAAATTAAGTATTCGTAGAAATGAGAAGTAACTTGCATTTTGAACTCGTGGCGATGGTTTTGTACTAAGGGCATCCACTATGGTGGATTTATGAAAAGGTCTAAGAAACATGAAAAGGTGTATGTTTATTTCAATCATAGTCGACACTCATTTCATGTCTATGTGGCATGAAGAGGTCCTAATTCTTGAACCTCTTTATAAATTAAATACATTTAATACATTTGTTAAAAAAGACATTATATGAACTTGCAAAGGTTTATACTATAGTGAATGTAGGTTTATAAAATCAAAAGGTCTAAAATTTATTGATGTATTAATGTATAAACCTTTGTAAAAGGTTTATCATAGTGGATGCTCTAACAAGAATGCGTCAAAAAATAATAGAATGTAGAGCTTAATCAGCTTATGTTGTGGATTGGGCCGTATAAACTTAATGGTTCATGACTATGTATAGTGAGATAATCTTGATGGGAATTTTAGACATTTCTAGTTACTAAAAGGCTTCTATAATGGATCCATCAGTTCAGAATACACTAGACCAGTATGAAACGATAGTAGTAGGCTTCTATAATGGATCCATCAGTTCAGAATCCACAATTGACAATTTGACACCACTCGTCATTTCATGAATATAGATATGAGATATAAACAAAGAGTAAACTGCACAAACCATTCATGTGGTTTGTTTAAATTTGAGCTAATCAGTAATCATCACAGCAAAACTATCTGGAAGTATTATTTTAATAATGGTAAATGAAGCAGATTCTTGGCTAGCACCTATCCTCGTCCCCAACCTCGATTCTCTAAAATACCTTAATACTCTCCCCAATCTACGTCATGGTCATACTGGGACACAGGGTTGAGACGCGATGATACCTTAAACAATGCCCTTTTTTATTGTGAAGAAGGAAGCCCCTTCAAGGCTCTTATTAGGGAGTGTTTGTCAGGATAAGCATATTAGCTTATATGTGTTAAATATGCCTAAACAAGTCCTTGACTAAGCTTATATGAGTGTGTTTATGAGCTTATATAAAGGTTTTTGATAAGCCTCAAAAGTGTGGCTTTTTTTTAAAGAATCTTTTATATAATAAAAGAATTACATCATTTCGGAGTGTTTTTGTAAAACCCTTCACATTGAAAAAAAAAATTAGACCAATAGGAGAGCTTGATTTTACCACGTAGGCGAAATCAAGCAATATGATTGGTCAATAGAAAGTCAAAATTAAATTGATTTTGGTCAAACTTAATAAATTTAGTGGAGAAATTTGGTTAAGAAAAAAAATACATAAAAATATAGGTGTCAAATTTATGAAAACAAAAACTTAAAAAAAGAGGAAGTAATTAATAAAACTTTAGTGCTTGAATTTTAAATAAATTATATGGAGTTAAGTGTAAAATTACAAGTTTCCATGTTTTTTAATTAATTTAGAAAAAACACAAATAACCCCTTACACTTTATATCCCTTAAACTTTGTTTAAAATTACATGAGTATTAGTATTAGTTTTTAGACTTTCATTCATTAGAATATTTTTTTAAATAAGGACTCATGTTATTCTATTTAAAAGTTTAATTTATGCGTACACGGGTTTGAATATTAAATACGGCTAAATTATTAGTAACGGGAACATAAATATCAAATGGTAAGCACGAGTTACTGTGATATGAAAATAAATATACGCAATTCTACTTGTAACAACGACTCATGAAATTGGTATTTAAAATTTATATATGAATATCCATAAAAACATTTTAAATACTTTACGGAGCATATTTTAACTTCATTAACGCTCATTATGTGCTACTAAATTCGCACATTTTGTAAAACATGATATCAATCGTTAAAGTTAAACAATAACATCAACATCAACCTCAGCATGTCTGTCAGTTATAAACGTTATACAAAGCTAATTTACTCATTTTGACAAGTCATATGCTCTATTAGGCTGCACCTTCTATTTTTTGTTACTTTAGCGGAAAGTGTATTGTGCGTTGTTAAGTCCAAAAGAAATGAAGGAAAAAAAGTGTACGTTTTGTGCCAATATTTTGAGTATTAGCTGATTGATGTTTCTTTTAGGATGTTTTATATACCAGTTGGTCCTTATGCGTTGTTTATTCGAACTTGACACATTAACAGACTGAGAATACAAGTTCATCACCAAGTATGCTAAAGTAGGAACCATAAAAACCCCCGAAACTACACCTGATGCATCAACTAAGGATTCACTTTAAAGGTTACTTAGAACATATATTTGATATAATAATTTGTTTATATGGTATATGTGTTTATTGAATTTTAAAATCAAGTTGTCTCTTGAATTTTCGTATACTTAAACGGCTAACTCACATAATCCCAAGTTAAAGTTATATAAATGCCTTTGTCTTAGGCACTAATATGTGTTGCATTAACCTTATTCCTAAGTTGCAACAAAAAAACAAATCTCACAAGTATTTGATGAGTTAATTGCTTTTGAATTTGTTGTAATATAGAATAATGATGATCTAGAAAGAAATGTAACTAATATGTCTCATTCAGTTGAAAATCTGCTGCGAAAAGAATGAGCCGGTTTACTAAAGTAGGACTTGCTTAAGTTATTGGAGTTTGGGACTGTTATTTTCTACTAATTATACTAAGTTTTTAAAGGGTTTTGAGACCGTCTTAATAGTTAGATTTAGTGCTGATTAGGATTGTTTTAATGGCTGTCTTAATAGTTATTCAAGGTGTTTGGGACTGTTTTTAATAGCTGAATTGATGGGTGCTTGAAACTGCCTTGATAGCTGAATTCAAGGGTGTTTGAGACTATTTCAATTGCAAATTTTAGGGGTGCTTGGAATTGTAATAATAGCCGAATACAGGGGTGTTCCGACTATTTTTAATAGGCATTGTTATTGCAAAATAAATTTGACTTATACTAAATTAATAGATGTAAAGTTCAAAACATTTTAAGACAATATATTTGATATTAAATACATGATAAAAAATTTATGTCAAAACCCCGGGCGTGCACGGGTATTATAACTAGTNCGTTTTCGATCGTTTTTTTACGTTTTCGTCTGATTTTTACGTTTTCATCTGTTTCTTTAAGTTTTCGTCAGTTTTTTTAAGTTTTCGATCATTCTTTTACGTTTTCGTTCGTTTTTTTTACGTTTTCAACCGTTTTTTACGTTTTCATCCGATTTTTTACGTTTTCGTCGGTCTCTTTACGTTTTCGTCTGTTTTTTTTACATTTTCGACCATTTTTTTATGTTTTCGTCTGATTTTTTATGTTTTCGTCCGTTTTTTTACGTTTTCGTCAATTTCTTTACGTTTTCATCAGTTTTTTTACGTTTTCGATCATTTTGTACGTTTTTGTCCGATTTTTTATGTTTTCGTCAGTTTATTTACGCTTTCGTTAGTTTTTTTTACGATTTCTTCAGTCTTTTTACATTTTTGTCAATTTTTACGTTTTCAATCGTTTTTTGGTTTTTGTCTGATTTTTTACGTTTTCGTCAGTTTATTTATGCTTTCGTCAGTTTTTTTACGATTTCTTCAGCTTTTTACGTTTTTGTTAGTTTTTTTTACGTTTTCGACCTTCTTTTACGTGTGTGTCCGATTTTTTACGTTTTCGTCAGTATTTTTAAGTTTTCGTCGGTTTTTTTACGTTTTCGACCGTTTTTTTTGCGTTTTCGTCATTTTTTTACGTTTTCGAGCATTTTTTTACGTTTTCGTCCGCTTTTTTTACGTTTTCGGCCGTTTTACGTTTTTGACCTTTTTTTAAGTTTTCGCCAGTTTTACATTTTCGTCCGTTTTTTTTGCATTTTCCACATTTTTTTTACGTTTTCGTCAGTATTTTTACGTTGTCGACTGTTTTTTACGTTTACGCCATTTTTTTAACGTTTTTGTCTGTTTTTTGACGTTTTTGTCAGTTTTTTTACGTTTTCGACCTTCCTTAACGTTTGTGTCTGATTTTTTACGTTTTTCAGTATTTTTACGTTTTCGTCAGTTTTTCAAAGCTTTCGACCGTTTTTCAAAGCTTTCGACCGTTTTTTACGTTTCCGTTTTTACGTTTTTGTCCGTTTTTTTAACATTTTCACCCTTGTTTTTAAGATTTTCTCCGTTTTTTACGTTTTCGTGTATTTTTTTACGTTTACATTAGTGTTTATACGTTTTCGACCGTTTTTAAAAAAACAGGCAAAAAAGAAAAAAATAAAGAAAGAAACGAAAAAGGTAAAAAAAACAAACGAAAATGTAAAAAAACGGACGAAACATAAAAATACATAAGAAAACATAAAAAGTGGTCGAAAACGTAAAAAAACTGACGAAAACGTAAAAGGACGATCGAAAACGTTAAAAAACTGACGAAAATGTAAAAAAACTTATGGTCCGCTAAATTATTAATAGCTAGAGATATGTTATTTATTAATTTGCTATGTTTTTATGGTCGTATCTACTAAATTTCTTTTATTAATTGGTTAGGTTGGTTCGCCGTGGGCACGAGCTTAGTCGTGGGTTTATTGTCCACTGACCATTATGTTTGGGATAATATCATGCTACTTATTTCCTAACTTAAATTTTTATTATAAATATACATCCAATATAACATAATCATTAATATACTCTCTTAATATTTTAAATTTTATCAGTGCTTAATTAATAAATCACTATTAAATCGTTATCCTTCGATCGTTGGCACTCGTTAGTAATCCGAAAGGATCTAAGGTTTTTTAAACATTTCTGTGTGATATCATTTGTAAACACAATCAAGCTTTTAACTCATTGTCTTGTAATCGTGTGTGTGGCTGAAGTAAACTTATATGTAATTGCATTCACGTATATCTTGTTCTGTATATGTACGTCTGGCCTAAGTAAACTATTATGTAATTGCATTCGCGTATATGTTTTCTGCTTTAGGAACTTTCTAATTGGCTTGAGACGAGTGTAAAAATGCAATCTCTTATATAACAAGAGAATATACAAAATGGATAATCAAATGTTTTAAGAGTTTGCAATTGAACAAATGAGAGAGATCAATTTTGCCACGTAGGCAAATATAAAACATTATTATCAATCAATAAAAGTCAAAATTGGCTTTAATATGATCAAACTCAGTTAAATTTATCCAACAAAATAAATATTTATAAAAACATATGTGTTGATTAAAAAAAAAAAAAAGTAGTTATATGTATTTAAAATAAACTTATCAGCTTTCACATTTTTAATAAATTCACAAGTTTAATATATAACTTCTACATACCTTAGAATTTGTACCCCTTATACTTTATATTTTATAAAAGAAACAACACATATGTTTCTTTAATTTATAAATATTATTATTAGTATACAATAAATTAAACTACATTCTCGGAATTATAATATCTAAATGAAAGAGTAAGAAACTATAATTTTATGTAAATGAATATACGTGATTATTTATACACGACCGACTTATGTCTCTCTCTTTAAGCGATTGAGTATGGATAGCCGGGGAAACAATAAATTTAAACTGTCACATTCAATGACGACTCATGATATTTCTCTTTATAAGTATAATCCGCATGTACACGGGTTTAAAATTTAAATACGACTGAAATTATTATATTAAAAATGAAGGCATGACCCCACGGTTTACCATGAGAAAAAACTAAAACGACACATATTTTTTAAGGGTCATTTACGTGCTACTAAACACACATAATTTCTAGAACATGATATTAATAGTTAAATTTAAATAATATCAACTTAAACATCATGTCAGTTAAAGAAAGTCAAATCATTCATGCAACAAAAATCTATACAAAATATTAATCGATATTGATTCATCTTGAAAATTTTATGTAAAACCCGTGCGTACACGGGTTGTATAACTATATAAGTATAAAAGATTTTATATAATTTTATTTAAAAAAAAAAAAAAAAAAAAAAAAAAAAAAAAAAGCTTAGACTTTACAAATCTATAGATTTATGATTTATCACAATTAAAACAAAGTTGTTGAAATATTATTACCCGTTAAGTATCTACTCGAAGTTCAGTTATTGAAATAATGCTAGTTATATAATCTGCTTAAACCTCGTGCATGCGTGATGTTTAAAACTATTATTCTTATAGAATAAACTTAGGAGCTCATGTGCACCTTGAATCTAAGGCCCCGTTTAGTTCGTCGTAATCTGACGTAATTGGATGTAATTGTAATTTGATTACATTACGTAGGGTGTTTGGTTTGCATATTGAATGTAATTGTAATTCAAATTACATTACATAGGATGTTTGGTTTGCAACGTAATTGTAATTCAAACATTCCAATTACATCAAGTGAAGGAATTCAGATTACATAGCAAGTTAGATGTAAAGATTTGAATTACGTTGTAATTCAGTATTTTATAATTCAAAGCATCAGTATTTATTATTATTATTATTATTATTATTATTATTATTATTATTATTATTATTATTATTATTATTATTATTATTATTATTATTATTATTATTATTATTATTTAATAAATAATATTATTGATAATATTATTTATATTATTATTATTATTATTATATTTTAATAAATATTATTATTAATAATAAAACGATATTATTATTATTTTTATTATTATTATTGATATTTATTATATTATTTATTATTTAATAAATATTATTGTTATTATTATTATTTATTTATAATATTATTATTATTATTATTATTATTATTATTATTATTATTATTATTATTATATTATTATTATTAAAATATTATTATTAGTATTATTAAATAATATTACTCCCTCCGTCCCAATTTATTTGTCCACTTTTGACTTTTGAAGTCTTTCTTTTACAACTTTGACCTCAAATATTCTTTTTTGTGTTGTATAATATTTGATGCAAAATATATGAATTGATTGAGTTTTAAATGTATTTTCATTGGGTATAACTTCCATCAAGTATTATATAACACAAACAACACAATTTAAGGTCAAAGTTGAGAAAGAAAGACTTCAAAAGTCAAAAATGGACAAATAAATTGGGACGGAGGGAGTATTATTTATTAATATTATTATTATTATATTATTATTAAAATATTATTATTATTATTATTATTATTATTATTATTATTATTTAATAAATAATATCATTGATAATATTATTTTATATTATTATTTTATTATTAATAATAATATTATTTAATATTATTTTTATATTATTTATTACTTAAATAAAATTATTATTATTATTATTAATATTTTATTATATTATTATTATATTATTATTATTATTATTATTATTAATGTTTTTCTGAATTACATTACGTTACGAGCCAACCAAACACAATAACATATTTCATCAATTACAATTACAACACATTACAATTCCAACACATTCCAATTCTTTAAATTACAATTCATTCAAATTACAATTCCTTCCAAAGATTACAATTCCTTCAAAAACATTCTGCGAACCAAACGCACCCTAAGAGTACATTTACCCGTCTTTTTAAAACACATTCATTCACCTTACACATAAGTGACACATCATCTTTCTCTTTCTAACTTTTCACTCACACTCCCATTCATTATTCACTTTTATCAATCACACCATACTAACCTTTCAATTAAATAATTACTTTATATAAATATACCACATTAAATACTTTTACACAAAAATATAAACCTTCACACAAACTGAAAAGTTAGCCACTGACCATCGCGATACAGGTAGCCTAAATTACATCAATGTTTCTACATCAAGATGTGGTCAAAGGTAATAACAGATGAAATTTCAAATATTGCATAAATGCCATGGACCAATGAAGATCAATCATGCCCCTAAGAGATTTTAACTATGAAAATTTTATACCTAACACAACTCACCAATTATGGTCTTTCATGTGCATATTCATATAGCAAGAATTTCATTGACTTCAAAACTCAGTTATGGTTGTAATTATTTATTTCATCCTTCTATTATGAAGTGGAAATAAACTACCTTTAAGTTATCAATCTTCTAAAAGAATAGTCACGCTATTCGTATTGAAAAGTTAGTCCTAATTGAGCATGTGTTATCTTCATGTTTCCTATAACGGGAGTTGCATAATCACTTAAACATGAATATTTGCATATTTTTTTTTTCAAAATACTAAATTTCAATTAATAATGTATAATAGCACTTAAGTATTTTTGAATAATATACAAGCTTTAGTCAGTATATGTAACTGACGCTTTCCTATAAAACCTTTTAGTAACTTTAACAAAAGAATAAATGATGATAATCCTTTTAGTGTATTCAATTGTTATATTTTGTGAATATGACATTGTTTATGTTTGTGTTTTATATCGAGTTTAAAAAGAAGTGGATATTGTGACTGTTAAATTTTATACTCATGTCATACATATATAAATAAAAGCATCAAGTAAGCATAGCGGAAGCAATTAGGATCATATAATGCATAATTAATTAACCAAACATTAAAAGTAAACGTACCTTTTGATTCTATCCCGAACAAGAATCAATAAGAGCAAATCTTCAATACAAGAACCCTAATTAGGGTTTATGTGGATTATAAGAATTACCCCTTACCTTTTTGTAATTCAATCCAAGAATCAAACAATAGTGTGTTTGATTCACGTTCTTGTACACACGTACTAAAACAAGTAAAAGTTATGCAAGTAATAATAAAACAAGAACACTTTTTAGCTTCAAAGATTTCGAACCCCTAAGGGATTAGGGTGTTCGATTTTTGCAAGGTGAAGAGAAGGAAAAAACACCAAGAACTATGTGTACAAGAGATAAAAAAACAATGAGCCTTGGGTTTGTTTATATAGTGTAAATAACTTGGAGCTCAAGGCACAAAGGAGGTGGAGAACCTCCCTTGGCCAATCGGTTTAGGGTTCCCCAAGGGGTTCCGGAACCTTCTTGACATTCCAATTATTCACACATATTTCTTTCCTTATATTCGTCTAACGGTCGTTAGCCTTTTTCGTTAAATGTCTAACGATCGTTAAGTGTTTATGTTTAATTAATAATTAATATAACATTTATAAATAATTATTAATCTTTAACTTGCATACGTAAAGTGTGCAATCCCGTTATCTCGAGTTCGATCCTAACACACGTCTATTATTTTATCGTCTATAAAACTAACAGCTCCCACTTAGACATATCATAATAGATGTGATCACATTCGGTTATCGTCTTGCAACAAGCCGATGCCTCTTAGTACGAATCGAGTAAGGGTCCTGGAAAACCTTTTAATGATTTCTCATTATTATCATCCTTTTGTTTCTAATACCACGTTAATAAGGATACAGATCATAGTCATTCCTTAATTAACAATTCTGTTTCTCGTTGTATGTGATTGACAAGATTACCAAATAGTCTGAACATATTCAGGGAAGATCTTGGGCGTGGCCACGCAAACATCTTGACAACCCTACGAGGGGCCCAGCAGTATTAAACTCCAAAAATAAATTTGAAGGAACAAATTCTGTATTGACTACAAGCAAAACCCACAAACTTTGTAACACTTCCGAAAACAAACCTTATAACTACCAGTTACGTATAGCGTTAGGTTGCTTAACAAAAAATGTACTACATTCATAACAGTTATCTTGTATCTCAAGTCTGAGGACAACTTCTTATGATTTACTTAATGACAAGATCCATAAAGTAACATCATGTAGTTGGGATAAGTCCTATATTCGGTATCATTGAATCTCATCTGACATGGCATGACTACGCATCAATATACTATAAGTATATTATACCAAACTTCAGATTTGTCTTAATTTAATAATATTCCCATATTATTAACCGACAATGGACAATTTAGAATAACATGTATTCATGGATTAAACATGCAATAACAGGGACAAACAAAATTACAATGGACAATAAACATAAAAATACTTTATTTTATTAAAACAATAATTGTTTACAATATCCATTGTCCAATACTAATCACAGTTATGCATGAACGTACTAGCTAATTTTAAGTGCCAATGCCATTGGATAATTCAGTAAGTTAGTTGCTACATTTGCTGGCTCTTCCCATACAGTTTTTAGCTCGTTTAATCATCGTCTATGGGGAAGTATTCTTCAAACTGCTTTGGAGAGAGGTATGCATTCCTCCCAACATAAAACAGGCCACTGCAATATGACGTCTTATAAGCTTCCTTTCTAAAGATGGTTCTTTATTGCCAGGGAGTTGCATCTGGCCCAGTTGGCAACAGGAACAAGGCGTTTTCAGAATCTCAAGTTGATCAGTCAGCTCTCCCAAGACATCCTGGAGTGAACGATACCCATTCATTGAAATTATCCGTGCCAGTGCAATTTTTCTCGTTCAAGAGTGAGGCTTTGTACGCAGAACTCAAAGGTAGTGTTATTAGTTTGAGCCATTTCTAGCAGATAAGAAAGTTAAAATCATTAGTATTTTTGATAATACAATTTTTCAAGAAAATAAATACCCAAGGGAAATAAATCAATAGAATTTTCTTGAAAACTAGGATCCCCCATAAACATAGATTCATCCCCAGTTGATCTGCTAGTAATGAACGTATACGAATGTAGTAAGTTTTGTCTTACAATAATTGGCATAACATTTTTCCAATTCCTAGATTTTATGGGATTATATTCACAAAAACCTTTGTAATATAAGCATGTTTCGTCCCCATCTGAATGCCATGAGTCCAAGCTCTCACTTTCTACTCAATTTAAGTCATCTAGTTTAAAAACTGCAAACTTTCATAATTCAATTACATTCAGTTGATCTGCTAGTAATGAAATTACAAAGTTCACCTCTCTATTGAGATCTAGCCAGGTTCCCACATGACGTAAATCACAACTTCAATTGTTCTTTATTTAGATGGCATTCGACTTAATTTTTAAGGGTAGTAATTTTGACATATAATCAAAATAATGTATGAAGAAGCATGCATACAACTTCATAACATTGGTTTTTACAAAACATTTTTATTACAAATTCGCTAAGATCAAATTAACAAAGTTTTAATTGAGGTATTGGGTTCATCAATTAAAGAATTACTATCAATTATCGTCCACTGTACCGTACTTTTGCATAAGCCCTAAAGCTTAGTGTTTCGAGTAATCATTGTGGAATTGTAGTCAATTCACCCTTAAGATGATATTGTACGTAAAATAGTGATATAGGTAAGTCTAGATCGGCGATCAAGCAGTTGTAGAGAACCGGTAGGTGCATGAGCTTTAAAAACCCCTCTCTACAAGTACATATCACGGCAACTTTCGGTCCGCCTTTCACATACTATTGTACAAAAACATCAATCAACTAATCTTTGTAAATTTGACTCTTAATACCAAAACAAATTTCGCCATTTATTTAGTCCATATTATTTTTATACAAAATTTACCCTTTTTTCGTTTATAAACATGTCTAACACAATTAAACAAAAAAAAATACAAGTAATTTAAACAAAAATAAACAACTAAATTAAACATATATATCATAACCATTAGATGTATATAAAAACATGTAGCCACATGCAAACTTAATTCGATAATCCTATTAAAAATCAATTCTAGGTTTTAATTAACACATAATTGATTACTTAATATTGGAGTCTTCCCCAATTCGACATCTATCAATTAATTTACATGTAAAATCTTAACAATTAAAAATATATAACTTTGAATCCATGCTAAACATGCATGTTTTCATGGATTCCACATAACAATTATTGCATATAGTTACAAGAACGTATACATAAACACATAAACATGTTTCTTAGGGTTTCTAATCAAATTAAAGATCAAAACTAAAAACCCTAAAATTAAAAAAAAAAAAAAATCGATTCATATATAAATTAGGTTTTTGATTTTCTATAAACACTAATTATAAAACATGCATAAAACCAAACAAGATTCGTTTTTTATGTGTTTTGGTAATTAAATACACATTATAACGGCTCATGATGCCACTGTTAAATTTTATACTCATGTCATACATATATAAATAAAAGCATCAAGTAAGCATAGCGAAAGCAATTAGGATCATATAATGCATAATTAATTAACCAAACATTAAAAATAAACGTACCTTTTGATTCTCTCCCGAACAAGAATCAATAAGAGCAAATCTTCAATACAAGGACCCTAATTAGGGTTTATGTGGATTATAAGAATTACCCCTTACCTTTTTGTAATTCAATCCAAGAATCAAACAATAGTGTGTTTTATTCACGTTCTTGTACACACGTACTAAAACAAGTAAAAGTTATGCAAGTAATAATAAAACAAGAACACTTTTTAGCTTCAAAGATTTCGAAACCCTAGGGATTAGGGTGTTCAATTTTTGCAAGGTGAAGAGAAGGAAAAAACACCAAGAACTATGTGTACAAGAGATAAAAAAACAATGAGCCTTGGGTTTGTTTATATAGTGTAAATAACTTGGAGCTCAAGGCACAAAGGAGGTGGAGAACCTCCCTTGGCCGATCGGTTTAGGGTTCCCCAAGGGGTTCCGGAACCATCTTGACATTCCAATTATTCACACATATTTCTTTCCTTATATTCGTCTAACGGTCGTTAGCCTTTTCTGTTAAATGTCTAACGATCGTTAAGTATTTATGTTTAATTAATAATTAATATAACATTTATAAATAATTATTAATCTTTAACTTTCATACGTAAAGTGTGCAATCCCGTGATCTCGAGTTCGATCCTAACGCACATCTATTATTTTATCGTCTATAAAACTAACAGCGAGAAGTTGATTAACGAGTAAAAAATACGTTTTAATTATCGCATCAGTGGTATGTTATATATCTTTCCTCTAACTAATTCACTCATACCTTTATATTATTGTCAAATCAGTTTCACGTGGTATATAAATGCACACACTCACAAAAAAAAACACTCACCCTCATTTGCTTTTACAACCAATTCACCATTTGCCATCCAAACTCGAGCATCAGACATTCATTCGTGAGAGGTTCCCCTATTAACGCTAGTCACGCATGAGAGTGTGATAATGTGAGAATCAATGACCATGAAAATGATATGATCAGTAAGGATGATACAGCTATTGTTAACCAACATGGACATGGTTCTCATAATCAATAAGAACATGTCGTTAAGGATGATACATATACAGTTAACCAAAAGGATCATGCCGTTACTCATGACCAGATTGACGATGAAAATTAGAAACATGAAGACTCAAGTGGTGATTCAATTCAATCGGATACTAGTTGTCCACCCGGCTTTGAATTTCTTAAACTCCAATCAAAATAAGAAGCAACAGGTTCCATCTTCCCCAACAATTAGTAATTATTCTATTTCTTTTGCTAGATATCGCAAGAAGGGTTTCAAAGGACATTGTTACTTTATGAAATAAACCGTTTGTTAGGGGTTGTCGAAAAACTCTCAAACATATGTTGAATGAATCAGGGGTGGCCATATTTGATAGATGAATATTTTATCAATTAATATTTGGGGCACCAAGAAACAAAGAAACAGACGTGGATCAAAAAATTGTGCTTTAAACATCATATTAGCTTCTTTGGCGTGCAAGAATCTAAAATGCCACGATTAGAACTATTCTATTAAAATCGATGTAAGAAAACTTTCCATTTGATTATGCTTATAGTATGGCTAGAGGTTTTTCGGGGGGTTAAATCTCAATATGGGATCCGTCCTCTTTGGAAAACAAGAGATTTGGTGTGATGAAAACTACATTATTGTTCGAGGCAAGTGGGTAAATGCATCAGAAACATATTATGTGGTAAATGTTTACATTCAATTCTCAAAAATTGAGAAAATGTGAATTGTTTGATAGCATTAGACTTAATTCATTTTCTTGATTACAAAGTATAAGTTCTATATGTTTAGCTCGAATGATTCACTAAAAACACAATTACGAGTATAATTTTTTATACTTGCCTTTCAACAAAAAAGAGTGTGATCTGACCACTTGCCTCATCTAACCTTTTAGGCATCCATAACATCGAATATTATGTACATCCATATCTTTGAAATTTCTGATCGTCACCATAGTCAAATCAATCAATCGTGTACATTTCAAAAGCAAAATCGATAAGCAGAACAAATTCCACAAAACTTAATCATTCAAACTTTCTCTTTTTTACATTTTTTGGCCCCTACCCTCGTGTCTTTTATATATTTGAGCCTTCATGAACCCACTTTTAAATGTTTTTTATAAGTAACCAAACCACTACCGAAAACTACACGGTACCATTCTTCTAAATGCTAAACCCCTTATCGAAGCAAAACAAATGCTTACATTTACAAACTGATTATAGTGTTCAACACTTCAAACCTCATTTATTATTTTCCGATGTTTGAATATATAAATATAGAAGGGCCAATGTCATTTTTTTTTTCTTTTTTTTTTCATCACAGACCATTTTCTCTATTTGAAAAAAAAAAACAAAACAAAAAAACAAATATAAACTGCTCGATTGTGCGATCACTCGACTCTAGTTTTAATTTTTGCTCGACTTCAGTATCATTTGCTCGACTTCACACTATAATTTTGCTCGACTTCACTTTTTGGAAGAAAAAATATCGCTAAGTCTATAGGCTGGATTTTTTTTTTGGTCCTCGTCGTCTATTTAAGTCATTAACTCAATAATTTGATACTAAAGTTTTGTAGCACTACATAATTTCAAAAGAAACCAGATGCCAACTTGGTAACCTCGTGATTCTTCATAGTCACTTCTAAGTTCTAATGCAAATTGTCATCCTTTCTTGGTTGCCATATTCATATTTACAAACTTGGGTGATTTGTACACAACAAAAACTGATTTGTACAAAACAATATTTATTTTATTTAACAGTTTTACGTTGTCAATCTATATTTATACTATATATAAAAGCAAAATGATCAATGTGGAAAAGTAGAAAAGTCAAGATGTGAAATGTTGAAAAATTTATATTAAGTAAGAAAAAACTTAAAACATCACAATAAATGTTGAAACATATGTTTCAAATGGAAACTTGTTGATCCCAATTATGTACTTGATCTAATTCCCGTAGCTTGTAAAGGTTAAGTTAGGGTTATTATACAAAGATGTCACTAAAGTTTGCGTGAAATTTGTCATAAGGTAATAAACTTTCAAAGTTGTCATCCATGTTACTAAACTTATGAAATTTGTCATCCAGATTACTGACCTTATGAAAGTTTGTCCTCTAGGTTACTGAACTTGTAAATACATGACATTTATGTTACTTAACATANCTGCTCGATTGTGCGATCACTCGACTCTAGTTTTAATTTTTGCTCGACTTCAGTATCATTTGCTCGACTTCACACTATAATTTTGCTCGACTTCACTTTTTGGAAGAAAAAAATCGCTAAGTCTATAGGCTGGATTTTTTTTTTTGGTCCTCGTCGTCTATTTAAGTCATTAACTCAATAATTTGATACTAAAGTTTTGTAGCACTACATAATTTCAAAAGAAACCAGATGCCAACTTGGTAACCTCGTGATTCTTCATAGTCACTTCTAAGTTCTAATGCAAATTGTCATCCTTTCTTGGTTGCCATATTCATATTTACAAACTTGGGTGATTTGTACACAACAAAAACTGATTTGTACAAAACAATATTTATTTTATTTAACAGTTTTACGTTGTCAATCTATATTTATACTATATATAAAAGCAAAATGATCAATGTGGAAAAGTAGAAAAGTCAAGATGTGAAATGTTGAAAAATTTATATTAAGTAAGAAAAAACTTAAAACATCACAATAAATGTTGAAACATATGTTTCAAATGGAAACTTGTTGATCCCAGTTATGTACTTGATCTAATTCCCGTAGCTTGTAAAGGTTAAGTTATATTGAATAAATTCAACACAACTAAGTAGAAACTGTCTTGAGTTTTTATCAAATAATATGCGGAATCTAGTATTCAATATTAAGAAGAACTATGTAACACAAGAACACAATATATCAAACAAAAAAAGCTTCAATATTATTAAGTAAATAATACAAATACTCAACAGTATTAAGATTTGCAACCTTCAAGCTAATCGACTTTCTAATAACACGTATCTATCTCAATGCCCTAGGACATCCTTTTATAGACTAAGGAGTCCTAGTCGGCTTACAATAACTTTTTATACAAGATAAATCTTTATCCAATCTCTTGGGGTTTCTGCATATATATCCGTTCGAAAATGCATAATTGCATATATATCCAAAGCATGCATAAAAATCATTGTACAATGTGCATCAAAAACTTGTACAAAGGAAAAAAACTACTTAGTATATTTCCTTGAAGTTCAGCAACATTACTAGCAGTAGTAATATATACCAGCAGTCTTAAGTCTTTCACCAGCAGTAGTAAAACACTTAGAGTATTTTCCTTTTATTCCCATGAGCAGTTGTAATTCCTTTGAGTAGTCTTAACTGTCATGAGCAGCAGCAACTCAAGAAGATTTAATTCCCAACAAAACTATTTATACACATCGAAAACTAGGTTGACCCGGGACGCTTCAAACCCGGCGGGTTGACTCGGTTGAATTTGACCCTTTTTTGACCAAACACGTCGGGTTGATGTTGTTTAAATTGACCCGTTTTCGAGCGGAACGGTTGAACCACCCGGGTCAAACCGGGTTTCAAAACATTATATTTAATCCTCAAATTCTCAAACTTTTATTATTTTTTATTTATAACCCATAAACTATCTTTTATCACTAAAACCATCTGTTGCTATAAAATTCCGTTGCTATACACGGGTACTCGTCTAGTAGACTAGTATTAGAAAAATCAATAAAAACAAATAAAACAAGGGTGATATAATCAAAGAACTGAGTAAATAAAACCGGGTCAAACCGGGTTTCAAAACATTATGTTTAATCCCCAAATTCTCAAACTTTTATTATTTTTTATTTATAACCCATAAACTATCTTTTATCACTAAAACCATCTGTTGCTATAAAATTCCATTGCTATACACGGGTACTCGTCTAGTATTAGAAAAACTAAAAAAAACAAATAAAACAAGGGTGATATAATCAAAGAACTGAGTAAATTTTTCTGGTACAAAACCTAATCAACTCCCTTTAGGCCGGTAGTAATGGTAACCGCAGACGACCACGGTTAATACTGTCATTTCAGCGCCAACTCATCTAGCATGACCAAGTACCTGTAATGGTGACCACGGTCACCATTTTTTTTTATTTTCATTTTTTTAAACAATAAAATTAAACTTCGTTAATAATTAAAAACATTACATTAATAATTCAAATAAAAATAAGAAACATTACAATAAAATTAGTGTTCATAGTGATCCACTAAATCAGCTTAAAGGCTTAGATGAGTTGTTT
Source organism: Artemisia annua (assembly GCA_014162995.1). Classification (NCBI taxonomy): domain Eukaryota; kingdom Viridiplantae; phylum Streptophyta; class Magnoliopsida; order Asterales; family Asteraceae; genus Artemisia; species Artemisia annua. The sequence continues at coordinate 78,852 of LBNU01019294.1, forward strand.
CATTGTGTATATCTCTAATAACTTGTAGCGTTTCTTCATCCATTCACTCGTACGACATTGTCATCACGATGTCGCTGGCTTGGATAAAAGTCGGGAGAGATTGCTCCCTCTTTGTCTTGTATATACCTATTATGTAATATGATGCATGTGTACATCATATCCTTTATTAGCTTATCAGACATTGGTAGTGCGGGATTCTTTATTATAGTCCATTTTCTCTTTAGGACATCAAATGTTCGTTCCACATCTTTCTTTGTTGCTTCATGCGTGTTCTTATACCTTATTCACTTTACCTCAGTCGACCTCGGCTCTAACATGGACTTACCAAGAACAGATCATTCTAGATCTATCCCGTCAGTAAGATAATATCTCAATCTATAAGTCACATCGTTAGTCACAAATGGAACCTCTGGTGCTATCATGTCTTTGAGATCATTGAAAAGAAGCAATTGACGTAACACGTTCACGTCATCGTTCGCCCTGAAAACACCAAGAAACGCAATACAAATTCATCAGTCTTGTGAGGCAACCTCTTCAAATAAAATGAATGGATATGGCCCGTGATTACCCCTACAATATTGAGCATGCAATGCATTTGGGAAATTAGCCCACGGTCAACCCATACAATCAATGCTTCCTAACATCTCAGAAAACCATGTTTCTCCTAGTGAAAAACATAGAGTTTTTCGATATCAGTATAAGTAGGTCTTCACAAAAAATCCTCCCCATATAAGTTCATGATACCCTTACAGAAAGCTTGGAGAGAATCACGGGAAGTTTTTTCACCCAATTGCAGATATTCGTCTAAAGCATTAGGAACGATGTCATATGCTAATTGACGAATTGTGCAAGTACATAGGGAAATGCCAACTTTTCCCGTATAATCAATACCTTGTTAAAAACACGACGAATTATCAGTTAATTCCCGAACAATGCGTGTGTATAGTGTTCGGCTCGTTAGAAACCGCTTACGGAATGTATCATCATCATACATTGGGTTTTCAGAGAAGTAAGTGGCCATTAGACGATCATGAGCAACGTAATGATCACTATCTACCGAGTTACACGGGGTTTTCGGGATTGAAGAAAAGCTTGAATAAGCATAGCGGCTTCTTTAAAAACTTAAGCTCGATACTATTAACTTCTTCTTCCCCATCCGAGCCGGTAAAAAACAATTCTTTGGAATTTATTTGTTTGAGTTGAAGAAGAGTGGAGTATATGATAGAAGAGAAAATGTTTTTTAAAAATGAGAAATGTTGTGGTATTTATAGGAGAAATATATAGGGTATTTGTTTAAATTTTTAAAGGAATTTATTTTTTAATAAACACCCCAAACTAGCCATTGGGCTTTTTTTTGTGCGCCATATCACTCGGTCTGGAGAACGACTGATTCTCCCTTTTTTTCAGGTTGGACGCGTTAAGGGGCGTAATGGGGGACCGATTCTCCCTTTTTCTGTAAGCGACCGATTCTTAAAACGACCTACCAATGGCTCGACCATCCACTATGTCTGGTCTTACAAATGCTTCTTTGCAACAGTCTTCTACTTATTGGTTTTTCATCTATTATATCATCTTGTAACTACTAAATAGCATTGTTGTACATACACAAGGTAATACTAATTTAAATATATTAATTTGTATTAAATCGTAATTTACATTTCACTACACGAATAAGATAAGATGTGTATTGTTGAGAACTATATAGTGTTGAATAGTTTTGCTTTTTAAAATTTAGTTTTAAAACTTATTGTGAACAAAAAAAATAACAATATGTATGAATATTTCCAAGCAATAAATAAGGGAGATATCAAACAAAAAATGAGGATTTTAGTGGTTCGTTCACGAAACTTCTCTTCGCCCTACTCTGCTCCATGAGTTTCTGATTCGAGTGTTACTTCAATAATTCAATAAGTTCCATTCTTAGTGGAGAAAACCGTACAACGTCGCTTACACTTTTTTCGATACTGAGCTAAATATTGAGTCCTAACTAGGTATAACCAACCTTTCTCTTATGGTGTTTTGAGATCTAAAATATTAATTACCTAACTCACTCTAATTTGATATATAATGGTGAATATGACTTTGAACTTTGAAGTATAACATTGGAATATGATAAAACAAAAAGGTTGCAAATACAAACAGCAACAACACAAAAGACTTGAATTTTTCTTGTGTTCTTCCCTTGTTAAAAGTGGATCACTTTGAATGAATTAAAATAAGATAATGATAGAAAATAATTATGAATGAAAGTATTTAATAATCCTTGAGATGTGTTTGCAAAAGTTGAGTTAAAAGATAACAAAATGACTTATTTAAATAGGCAAAGATGAATCTCATTCAGAGTCCCAAGGATCCACGGATCCTTGTAGGATCTATGAGTCTTCCCAGCCCGGATCCAGCCAGGTTCTATCAGGATCCGTGGGTCTGCAGCTCACAAAAAAAATCCGTCTTGAAACGTCTTTCAGCTTTTGTTTGTGTTTTTTCATTCTAGAATGCTTAGAGCTCACAGTATGATGACATTGAAGGTGCGTTATTACGTGGAGTGGCCTTAACGAACGTTAGGCTTGAGTTATTACACTGTATGTCTGAGTTATGGTATTGCGTTAACCTCTACATTACCATGGCGACCTTGCGTTAAGATGCAAACTTAAATCATATATATATATATATATATATATATATATATATATATATATATATATATATATATATATATATATATATATATATATATATATATATATATATATATATATATATATATTCGGCCCTTGGCAACGGCTATGTGTTTTAGTTTTAAAAAAATTACATTTTTTGCCCTTGCTGTTGTATAACGGCCATATGCATTAAAAAAATCAAAACCTTTAATAAACATATAAATAACCAATTAACACATAACTTTTTTCACACTTCCACAACTCAAACTCATATACATATACTTCCTTTCTAACAAAAAAAAAATAAAAAATAAAATAAATAAAAACTTGTTCTTTTACAATGGATCCGAATCAAAGTGACGAAGAACATAAAAATTGGTCTGATGTAGATGACGAAACTGACTTTTACTTTGTGATGGGTGCGTACGAAACTACGAATATCAGCAACAATTAGAACAAGAAGCAGCTCGACCTCCTGTGAGCCGTAACCATATCTACCATGAACGTTAGTTTGCCGAAGAACATTTGGGGAACGACTATTTCATTCTAGGTTTTAAGTATTCGTATGAGCCGGGAACTATTTCTAAAAATAGTCGAAGTTATTGAAATCTTATACTTTTGATCCTCTTCCAAGTTATTCTTTAGCCAGGCACCCGATTGTACAGCCATCATACGCCAGTTGGCATACGACACCTCACCCGATGCGCTTGATGAATATTTGCAAATGGGTAAGCATACTTCACATGATTGTCTTGATAATTTTAACAAGTGGGTTATAGAATTGTTTATGCCGGAGTATTTAAGAAAATCAACCTATGCTGACATTCAAAATATTTATGAAATACATGAGCAAAAACATAGTTTTTCGGGAATGCTTGGTAGCATTGACTGTATGCATTGGGAGTGAAAAAATTGTCCGGTGGGTAGGCAAAGGCAATATGGTAAGGGTGATAAAAAATACCCAACAATAATACTTAAAGCTGTTGCTTTACAAGATTTATAGATTTGGCATGTATTTTTTGGGGTGGCGGGGGCGAATAACGATATTAATGATTTAAAAAACTCTCCGTTATTCGACGACATTCTTGATGACGTCGCCCCTGTAGCTCCATATATGGTAAATGGAACCATGTACGAAAACGGATATTACTTAGCTGACGGAATTTACTCAGAGTGGGCAAATTTTGTCAAATCATACACGGTCGCAACTGACGATGAACATAGTTATTTTAAAAGGAAACAAGAAGTGCATGAAAGGATGTCAAACGTGCTTTTAGTGTGCTACAATGACGTTGGGATATACTACAATAACCGGCACGTCAATACGAAGTTACCAGGATAAGTAAAATCATGTATTCTTGCATTATTTTGCATTACATGATTTTAAAAGATCAAAAGTTTGCACTAAGTGATTATAACGAAATGTGGGTGAATCCGGTACCACATATGAGAAAAGATAGGTGGGTCGAAAGTTTTAATGTTCATCGTCGAAAGGCAAACGAAATGCGTGACAAAGAAACGCATACTAGACTCCAACAAGACATTATGGAACATCTTTGGCAAAAAGATCTTCAACAACAACAAGAACAAGAGCAAGAAGAGGATGAAAAAGTATTTGTAATTCCATTATTTTTGGTATGTTTAAATTTCCGTATTTTTAAATTTCGTCTATTTTTATTTGTAATGGACTTTAATGAATGAATTATTATTTATGAGGTGATGTTATGAATCAAAATATTAGTTAAAGGGTTGAATTTGTGATTTTTTATTTTTTTTATTTTTTTAAAATGTGGCCCAAAATATTGAGTTATGATAAGAGGTGATTTTAAGGTGTTAAGGTTGAAATGTTAAAGCTGATGTGGCGCTGAGTTATGGCATAAACTCAAGGCACCATACCAAGTGCTCTTAAAAAAAGGTTGTGGCAAAACATGTTTGATGTTGCCTTCAAGTGTTAAATATTCAAAGGCTAAAAATGGTTTATGGTTGTTTTTGTTTTTGAAAAAGCATGTTTGATGAATTCCAATTTTATTTTGGATTATTACAAGTATTGTAATTTATCCTTTAATGAAAGGTGAGATTTAGATTAATTCTCAAAATAGAATGTTCTTGCTAGTTGTCAAATAAATTTTTTTAAAACTTTTTATTTAAAAAAGGAGTTAACTTAAATTGATATGAATGTTTATAAAATGATGATAGAGTTATGATGCATTATGGATAATATAAACATATCATTAAACTGTTNTTTTTTTCACACTTCCACAACTCATAAACTCATATACATATACTTCCTTTCTAACAAAAAATATAAAATAAATAAATAAAATTTTGTTCTTTCACAATGGATCCGAATCAAAGTGACGAAGAACATAAAAATTGGTCTGATGTAGATGACGAAACTGACTTTTACTTTGTGATGGGTGCGTACGAAACTACGAATATCAGCAACAATTAGAACAAGAAGCAGCTCGACCTCGTGTGAGCCGTAACCATATCTACCGTGAACGTTAGGTTGACGAAGAACATTTGGGGAACGACTATTTCATTCTAGGTTTTAAGTATTCGTATGAGCTGGAAACTATTTCTAAAAATAGTCGAAGTTATTGAAATCTTATACTTTTGATCCTCTTCCAAGTTATTCTTTAGCCAGGCACCCGATTGTACGGGTCGAATGAGTATAAGTGTTCTTATGAAGTGTACAGCCATCATACGCCAGTTGGCATACGACACCTCACCCGATGCGCTTGATGAATATTTGCAAATGGGTAAGCATACTTCACATGATTGTCTTGATAATTTTAACAAGTGGGTTATGGAATTGTTTATGCCGGAATATTTAAGAAAATCAACCTATGCTGACATTCAAAATATTTATGAAATACATGAGCAAAAACATAGTTTTTCGGGAATGCTTGGTAGCATTGACTGTATGCATTGGGAGTGAAAAAATTGTTCGGTGGGTAGGCAAAGGCAATATGGTAAGGGTGATAAAAAATACCCAACAATAATACTTGAAGCTGTTGCTTCGCAAGATTTATAGATTTGGCATGTATTTTTTGGGTGGCGGGGCAAATAACGATATTAATGATTTAAAAAACTCTCCGTTATTCGACGACATTCTTGATGACGTCGTCCCTGTAGCTCCATATATGGTAAATGGAACCATGTACGAAAACGGATATTACTTAGCTGACGGAATTTACTCAGAGTGGGCAAATTTTGTCAAATCATACACGGTCGCAACTGACGATGAACATAGTTATTTTAAAAGGAAACAAGAAGTGCATGAAAGGATGTCAAACGTGCTTTTAGTGTGCTACAATGACGTTGGGATATACTACAATAACCGGCACGTCAATACGAAGTTACCAGGATAAGTAAAATCATGTATTCTTGCATTATTTTGCATTACATGATTTTAAAAGATCAAAAGTTTGCACTAAGTGATTATAACGAAATGTGGGTGAATCCGGTACCACATATGAGAAAAGATAGGTGGGTCGAAAGTTTTAATGTTCATCGTCGAAAGGCAAACGAAATGCGTGACAAAGAAACGCATACTAGACTCCAACAAGACATTATGGAACATCTTTGGCAAAAAGATCTTCAACAACAACAAGAACAAGAGCAAGAAGAGGATGAAAAAGTATTTGTAATTCCATTATTTTTGGTATGTTTAAATTTCCGTATTTTTAAATTTCGTCTATTTTTATTTGTAATGGACTTTAATGAATGAATTATTATTTATGAGGTGATGTTATGAATCAAAATATTAGTTAAAGGGTTGAATTTGTGATTTTTTATTTTTTTTATTTTTTTAAAATGTGGCCCAAAATATTGAGTTATGATAAGAGGTGATTTTAAGGTGTTAAGGTTGAAATGTTAAAGCTGATGTGGCGCTGAGTTATGGCATAAACTCAAGGCACCATACCAAGTGCTCTTAAAAAAAGGTTGTGGCAAAACATGTTTGATGTTGCCTTCAAGTGTTAAATATTCAAAGGCTAAAAATGGTTTATGGTTGTTTTTGTTTTTGAAAAAGCATGTTTGATGAATTCCAATTTTATTTTGGATTATTACAAGTATTGTAATTTATCCTTTAATGAAAGGTGAGATTTAGATTAATTCTCAAAATAGAATGTTCTTGCTAGTTGTCAAATAAATTTTTTTAAAACTTTTTATTTAAAAAAGGAGTTAACTTAAATTGATATGAATGTTTATAAAATGATGATAGAGTTATGATGCATTATGGATAATATAAACATATCATTAAACTGTTTTAGAAATTTATATTCATACCTTAAGTGATTTGCGGCAAAAAAATAACTACGTCTACTTTTACGTGTATGCTTTTAATTTAGAAGTTTTATTCATACCTTAGAGGTTGATGCGGCAAAAAAATTGAATCTACGTCTACTTTACGTATGCCTTTTATATTTGTCATCAAAAAACGTCTAAACAAACCGGCTTGGATGTAAAAAATAACGTCTTCTTTTTAGAATATGTTACCTTTCAAAGAAAAAATACATAATAATAATTAAAATAACGTATTTTAGCGACTATTTTTATTAACATGACATGTTATTATTGTCCTGTTAACTAAATAGCTTAAACACAAGAAGGTACCAGAACATTAACTAGATGGGAGGTTGTCTACTCTTGCTTTTTTAGGAGCTGGATTTTGGCAAAGCTCGGTACAATTTTTATTTCGGGACACCATGAATACACAATTACTATATGTTAGGTAGTTTCTGTAGAATCTATCATATTGAGTTATATGACAGTTATAGACTCGCGACAACAAATGTTTATCTCCGATGATACTCCGTTTCTCACACATTAATCCTTATGTGGAACATCTTCAAAATACTTTTACACAAATAATTATTCTATTTCGCGCTCACAATAATAATAAAATTTTTAGAATATATATAATAAATGTGACTAGCAATAAAAGTACAAATTTTGTTGGTAGATTGTATGGCCATCTGAGCCGCTGGAGTCGTCAATTGTAATTTCTGAATTATTTCATAGATCTCAACTTCTTCTCTTTTTTAAATGTTATATTTGACGTGTCACAACTTCCTTTTTTGTACGAACATTTTCTTAACTTGTCGTTTTCTTGTACACATATACGATCAGCAACAACGTTACCACATATTTCCCAAGCATCTTGATTCATATACAATATGCTAAAAACTCAAATAGAAATGATGTAGGATTAATATCATTTATTAAAATATGTGCGGTTGAAAGCTAAATGCAACCCCTTTAAACACGCCTATTAATTACACCTCATCAATATTTCAAATATATGGTTTATATCGATTGCTAAGATGGTTTAATCTACAACTACTCCCCACTTCGGGGCCCTGCACTATCGCTAAACTTGTTAAAGTTGAGCTTAGATTGTGTATGTTGAAAGGGGAGGGAAGGGATCGTTATGGGTTCTAAGGGTCAGTTAGAGCCCTTAATTAATGCCAATACATGTATCCATGATAAATGCGCCCTAGAGTCTCCTTCTTTTGACGTTTAAGTGTTTTGGAATGCTTTTGCGGAGAATGTCACATCAAACTCGCAAAGCGAGGGGTCTGCCATACTTGAACGAAGGAAGCGTATAGAAAAAAGGAGTTTATAGTCTTGTGAAATACACCTATCTCGTTTTTGTCACTAGGAAGAGCTGGTAGAAAGTGCAAGAAATTCAATCAACTAATATTGTGACCGGGTTAGTCTGTGGAAGAGCTACCTCGGATTCTGACTGCGTCCGTCACATACCCCGACATTCGTTCGACGCCGGTTACCACGCAGATGGAACCCATCGTCCGCTCGAAATACTTTTAGGCGGCGTCTGGAAAATAACCCGCCCATATGATGTCAGAATCCCACGCTCTAACAGTGGTGAGCGACACAACACACGGGCATACAAACTACATAAACATCGAAGAAAACATTATCTCCCTGATTTGTTCTTCTATTTTTGTAATCGAAGTTTTTTAGGTGTTAGGAGACCACAAGCACCCTACCGTTGCTTTTCATCATTTTCCTCCAAAAAAGCTATGGGTCACCCTTCTCAAAAGAGCGAGGGTCATCGTGATTAGACAGAGTTAAGATTCATATGCATTGCTATACTATCTACGCTAGGTTTATTTCATTGTTTGTTTAATTGGCATGCTTTTTGCTTGTCTACGTCAAATTGCGATGTATTAGGCCTAGAACCTACTTAGAGATATTACAACTTAGGGTTTGCATGAAATTATATGTAGGCTTTAGTTTGCTAATTCTGTGGCATTCTAAGAAAGGTGGTTTATTTATATTTGATTTTATTTGAACTGAAGCAATAATTATGATGATTCCGAAGCCAACACGTTCTCTCATTAATTAATGTCCCAATGTAGTTGTTGTGTTCATGCGATTCATTACGGACAATAGCTAACACCTCTAATTCATTTTGTCCCTTCAAAATTTGGAACATCAGCAACGCCAGTAAATGAATTAGAATGTACTCACTTAACACAGCTTCCTGATAGACAGACCAATCGTGCCCTGGCAACGGAAAGGGAAGGCATTTTTCTGGCTAGGATTGTGGAAACGCCTCCTAAGAGAACACAAGCTAGAAGTACACCTGCTAAACTTGCGTCTTATGAGTTCCCACATGCCTCTAGATTAGCATTAAGATTGTTATCCAAGATACAGCAAAAACATCTAACGCCACCTATTACCTACTTTTGCGGTCTGCGTCTAGCAATTAAGCCTACGCGAAACCAGCTAGCCATTAACGCGGGAATGCTATGTCGTTAGTATGAGGATCCGAGTCAAAATAATATAGGAACTCGCATCCATCGGATTCAAATGGCCATTACCGAAATAACAAAACTGCTATAATTGTCAATAGGTAGGACATACCTGTAGGTTTGACAAGTAGCATACAAGGAAAGTAGTACACCCTTAAGTGTTAACTGGTAAAATACTTTTTACCTCCATGGTTTAACACCAATTTACTTACCATCTAGTTGCACTTATGTACTTTTCTTGCATTTAGGTTCCCTGGAACAAGGGTCTACAAGAGTTGATGGAAATCAAAAATGAGAACGCAAGACATCCAAAATTATGGAAGAATGGTACAGAAAAAACAACAACCAACATTTTAAGAGATGCACCTACAAAAAAGAGGCTCGCATTTCTTCTCTGTGTTTAAAATTCTCCGGCATTTCCCACTTATGATATGTGTTGGTAGAAATCCTTCATTATTCTTTTCATTTTAGTTTTTTTCTTCTAAACCGGATCTCCTTACCTACATGAACAAGAAGGTACTAGCAGCTACTTAGCAGAACAGTACGATTACTATGATATTTACTTGAATACATTATCGTCTAAAAGCCATTTACTTTTTCTCATTTACGCGATGTATGTTATGGATAATACATGTTATTCATGAACACTCTGAAACGAGTTCTAGCTTTTTGTAGAGGGATACAAAACTTAAGAGCGTGTCTTTCATTTTTAGCATATAGGGTACAAGCTTATACTGTTTATTCAAGCGCAGAATTCAACAATCAGTTATCGTCATACTCCTGTGCACATGGACACGCAATCTGAGACTTTAGAAGGCAACAAATACCTTCTTTTCCCACATTCAGACACTTCTTCACAATTCTTACTCAAATCCTTTTTTAATTGCGATCAAATTTTAAAAATTGAACATATAAGAACCTTGAAGGTACCTCCAACTCCATGTCACCTCATACATTACCTCCGATACAACTCACATCACTTCTTCTAGCTCCTCATTCAATGTTAGTTTAGCTTACACATAATCTATAGGTTGTGTATTTGTCTCTTCAAATTTACCGGATACTAACATAACACCGTTCTCTCCATAAGCCATCGATATTCTTGGCATGGGCTTCAATTATATCTCACCTTCCTATAAATCATGCTCAATCCCTCAATAATAAGACCATGGCGATTAATTTTTAATCTTAATCAGCATATTTAGATAGATTTGGAGGATGGTACCAAGTGTCACTCCTCCACTCATAATCAATTCACACTCAACTCTAATCAACTAGTTATATGATTTGAATTTGCACCACTATGGGAGGCGAACTTTTATCCAAATATTTTATCCAATGAGTTTTTACGTTTATCCTACTTTGAATGAATTTGGACAATTCACCCCAAGACTTATTTTAAACACGTTCACAAAATATTTTTATACATATGACTATTTAAGTTGGTTGACCTTCTCACACTTATAAGTGTGTTGTAGAATATTAGAAAAGTCACAACCTGTGACGCAGATGCACTTGGGGAGGTTTAATCAAGTCGGGGTAAAAGAAATAAGGTTAAGATAGAAATGCCAAGATCCGGTCCACACACAAGTGGCATGGCTCGTGCCAGTGCGCCAACAAGCTGTATTCTATAGTAGAGGTGACGAGATGTTCTTCGGCTATGTGTTCATGATAGAAATGCCCCACTTGTTCTTTGTGCATTATTTCCCACCCCGTGTAACCCCTCCCCACAACTCATCAGATGATAGCCCGACGTTGAGACATATATTCTCCACCTTAGAGTACACAAGAGGGAATACGTACGTCATTTCAGCCTGGTCTGTTTAAGATACAAATTAAACCTATACCGAATTCATTTTTTCTTCCATCAATCGTAATTCCTATTAAGTCGAACCTTCGGTATCTTGTGTTGTATCTTAAAATGTTCTCCCAATCTTTATCATTTTGAAAAACAACACATCTCTTCCGCAAGGGTAGATTCACAAAAAAATAACCTAAAATACCGTTAAGGACTTGCAAATGATATGCGTTGTCCGGTGGAGAGGTCATACCTCTATTCCTCCATGAGGACCCTTTCATACTAGAATCGATTATATAGGTGTAGGTAGAGTTGGTTTCAAACTAATAACCATCATTCATTTAGTGATGGAAGTCTTGGTATCTTGATGATTCAATCCGTAGATCGTGAAGATCGTGAGTTTGGGGGCACATGCGTCTTTTTATGATGACGCTCTATGTAGTGATCAAGCTGTGGTATATTTTCTCTTCTGGTGATCGTATTTAGGGGTTTTAATGCCCGTTCCGGTGGGAAGTCGTTAGTGGTTCAAAAGCTCGAATCGAGGAGATTTCCGGTTTGGGGGTTTTCTCCTCGGATGAGAACAGAACACTCTAAGGTTGTGAGTAGCTCTTCTTAGTGAGAGGTGGAGAGTGGCTTTGACGGGGCAGTATGCTATTACTAAAGCTCGTGGGAGTGAAAGTGTTCCATGGTAAGGTTTACTTGATCGCACGAAAGATGTTATTTACTCACGTTGAACTAAAAGGATAAGTCAGTGGTTTATGGATTCACAATCTGGGACATGTACAGGATAGAGTATAAACCCCGCACTCTCTTACCGTAGTAAATTCTTGTGGGTGTCAATCTACTCCTGTTTTATATTGTGTGTTATTTGTGGTTGTGGATGTTACTGTCGTGTAACCACTTCATTGAAGCTTTGAGCTGAAGCTTGATAAACTTCTGAACGTAGTATAAACAAGACGTATTCGCGTACGCCACCCCTGACGTAGCGTGCACACCAAATG
>LBNU01019294.1:91101-103783 GCA_014162995.1 Artemisia annua
TTTTTCATTTGTTTTTAAACATTTTGCATTTGAGACACATAAAACACGATCCTTGGATATTTTCATCATTTTGATGTGATTTTGCGTGTTTTCAGATGTTTTGCGTTTCAGATTTGACCAAAAATGATAAGTGTTTGAGCACTCATCAGCAACACCAAGATACTCAGCTTCAGCACTGGAACGAGAAAGCATTGGTTGACGCTTAGAAGACCAGGATAATAAGTTGTTGCCAAAAAAAAACACAATAACCTGATGTAGACCGGCGAGTAGTAGGGTAACCAGCCCAATCAGCATCCGAATAAGCAACCAAGGACTCCGTAGTGGAAGAAAATAACTGTAAACCATAGGCCAGAGTCCCCTGAACATACCGTAAAATCCGCTTGAGAGCAGAGAAATGAGGCTCTCGAGGATCATGCATATATAAGCAAACCTGCTGCACAGCATATGTAATATCAGGTCTAGTGAAAGTGAGATACTGAAGAGAACCTGCAAGACTCTGATATAACTTAGGATCAGAAACCGGATCACCATCATCACCTAATTTAGACTCAGTGTCAACAGGAGTCCGAGAAGGGTTACAACCAACCATATGTGCACGCTCCAAAATCTCCATAGCATACTTATGTTGTGACAAAAAAATCCCAGTAGAGTCACGAGTAACTGACACACCCAAAAAATAGTTAAGAGCACCCAAATCAGTCATAGAGAACTCCTTATGTAAAGAAGCAATAATCCGTTGTAATAAACTATCAGAGGAAGCAGTGAGCACAATATCATCCACATAGAGTAACAAAAAGGCAGTATCATCACCCTGTCTGTAAATAAATAAAGAAAAGTCACAACGACTCGGAGTAAACCCAACAGTAGTAATGTAAGAAGCAAACCGCTGAAACCATGCCCGAGGTGCCTGCTTAAGACCATAAAGAGATCTCTGTAATAAACAAACATAATCCGGATACTCTGGATCCCTAAAACCAGGAGGTTGATGCATATAAACAGTTTCAGCTAAATCACCATGTAAAAAAGCATTCTTGACATCAAGCTGGTGAACAGTCCAATGTCTAGAAATAGCTAGGCTCAGAACAGTCTGAATGGTGCCCGGCTTAACAACCGGACTAAAGGTCTCATCAACATCAACCCCCTCAATCTGTGTGTTACCATTGGCAACAAGACATGCCTTATACCGACTAAGAGTGCCATCAGCCAAATACTTATGACGAAATAACCACATACAACTAACAACATTGACACCCTCAGGTCTAGGTACACGAGTCCAAGTTTTATTCTTAAGAAGTGCATTATACTCATCATACATAGCATTTCGCCAATTGAGATCATTAAAAGCATCCTTATATGACCTAGGCAAAGGAGAAACAGTAGACACATGACCAGCATACTTAGGATTGGGACGTGTAATACCAGCACGAGAACGTGTGACCATGGGATGAGTAGATACAACAGGGGGAGGCGGAGGTGGTAAAGGAGGTGTTGGTGCAGGAACATGGTCATTTGGTGGAGGTGTAGGTGATGCAAGGATATTGTCTGTTGTTGGTTCAGGAACAATTGGGATTAGTGCAGGAGCAATTGGGGTGGTGCGGATAATGGTGGAAATGAGATTGGAAGAATCTTCCAAAAAATCATATGAGGGGGTGGGCTTGGAAGAATGGGATTGAAACGGAAAAACTGTTTCATCAAAGGTAACATGTCGAGAGATGATAATTTTGTTGGTGTTAAGATCAAGACAACGATAGCCAAAATGATTGGCTGCGTGTCCCAGAAATATAGCAGGTGTGGCATGGGGTCCTAATTTATGATTGGTATCGATATGTGGGTATCAAAGGCATCCAAAAACACGAAGAACACTATAATCAGGTATAGCACCAAAAAGTCGGGTAAAGGGGATCTCATTATTAATGGCACGAGAAGGTAATATATTCAATAAATAAACAGCCATATTAAGAGCATCGGTCCAATAGTTTAGTGGTAGTTGTGCTTGAAACAATAAAGTACGAATAAGATTATTTATGGTACGAATCATGCGTTCAGATTTTGCATTTTGTTGAGAGGTGCGAGGGCAAGAAAATCTAAACGGGATGCCATGGGTGGAAAATAATTTATGAAAGGCAGTATTATCAAATTCACCGCCATGATCACACTGAAACGATTTAGTTTCACACTTAAACTGTGTACGAAATAATTACGAAACAACTGAAATTTAGACAAAACATCAGATTTATTCATTAACGGATAAACCCAAACATACTGAGAATAATGATCCAGAAACAAAACATAATACTTGAAACCAGAAAGACTCGGAATTGGGGATGTCCACAAATCCGAGTGAACAATGTCAAAACAAGAAGTAACAGAACTAGACGAACTAACAAACGAAAGCTTCACATGTTTACCAAACAGACAAGCATGGCAAAGAACGGGAAGCTTCTCTTTATTACAAGATATAGAATCGCTAGACACAAGACGCCACAACACTTCACTCCCTGGATGTCCAAGTCGTTGATGCCACGTATACTGACTGGTAAGATATGCTTGAGGAATGGGAGAAGGCTTCATAACAGGATAGCGATCACCCGTGCTATCACAACGGAGGAGTACCCGTCGAGTTAAGAAGTCCTTCACAGAAAAACCAAAAGGATCAAATTCAACAGTGCAATAATTATCACGAACAAATTGACGCATAGAAATTAGATTTTTGACAATACGAGGAGTGATTAAAACATTATTTAAACGAAGAGGGCGAAAAGCGGTAGACAAAACACTATGACCAGAGTTAGTGACGGGAATGAAACGCCCATCACCGACCGCAACAGACGGATAAATGCACTCATTAAGAATATCACTAAGACTATGTACAGACTCATTAAGATGAGACCTGCATCCATATTCCAGTTGCCAGCAGCCGGTTCCTAAAGAAGTCCTTCACAGGATAGCGATATTCCAGTTGTACAGACTCATTAACAGGATAGCGATCACCCGTGCTATCACAACGGAGGAGTACCCGTCGAGTTAAGAAGTCCTTCACAGAAAAACCAAAAGGATCAAATTCAACAGTGCAATAATTATCACGAACAAATTGACGCATAGAAATTAGATTTTTGACAATACGAGGAGTGATTAAAACATTATTTAAACGAAGAGGGCGAAAAGCGGTAGACAAAACACTATGACCAGAGTTAGTGACGGGAATGAAACGCCCATCACCGACCGCAACAGACGGATAAATGCACTCATTAAGAATATCACTAAGACTATGTACAGACTCATTAAGATGAGACCTGCATCCATATTCCAGTTGCCAGCAGCCGGTTCCTAAAGAAGTCCTTCACAGGATAGCGATATTCCAGTTGTACAGACTCATTAACAGGATAGCGATCACCCGTGCTATCACAACGGAGGAGTACCCGTCGAGTTAAGAAGTCCTTCACAGAAAAACCAAAAGGATCAAATTCAACAGTGCAATAATTATCACGAACAAATTGACGCATAGAAATTAGATTTTTGACAATACGAGGAGTGATTAAAACATTATTTAAACGAAGAGGNATTGGCTGCGTGTCCCAGAAATATAGCAGGTGTGGCACGGGGTCCTAATTTATGATTGGTATCGATATGTGGGTATCAAAGGCATCCAAAAACACGAAGAACACTATAATCAGGTATAGCACCAAAAAGTCGGGTAAAGGGGATCTCATTATTAATGGCACGAGAAGGTAATATATTCAATAAATAAACAGCCATATTAAGAGCATCGGTCCAATAGTTTAGTGGTAGGTGTGCTTGAAACAATAAAGTACGAATAAGATTATTTATGGTACGAATCATGTGTTCAGATTTTGCATTTTGTTGAGAGGTGCGAGGGCAAGAAAATCTAAACTGGATGCCATGGGTGGAAAATAATTTATGAAAGGTAGTATTATCAAATTCACCACCATGATCACACTGAAACGATTTAATTTCACACTTAAACTGTGTACGAACATAATTACGAAACAACTAAAATTTAGACAAAACATCAGATTTATTCATTAACGGATAAACCCAAACATACTGAGAATAATGATCCAAAAACAAAACATAATACTTGAAACCAGAAAGACTCGGAATTGGGGATGTCGACAAATCCGAGTGACCAATGTCAAAACAAGAAGTAACAGAAATAGACGAACTAACAAACGGAAGCTTCACATGTTTACCAAGCTGACAAGCAAGGCAAAGAACGGGAAGCTTCTCTTTATTACAAGATATAGAATCGCTAGACACAAGACGCCGCAACACTTCACTCCCTGGATGTCCAAGTCGTTGATGCCACGTATACTGACTGGTAAGATATGCTTGAGGAATGGGAGAAGGCTTCGTAACAGGATAGCGATCACCCGTGCTATCACAACGGAGGAGTACCCGTCGAGTTAAGAAGTTCTTCACAGAAAAACCAAAAGGATCAAATTCAACAGTGCAATAATTATCACGAACAAATTGACGCACATAAATTAGATTTTTGACAATGNGGGAATGAAACGCCCATCACCGACCGCAACAGACGGATAAATGCACTCATTAAGAATATCACTAAGACTATGTACAGACTCATTAAGATGAGACCTGTATCCATATTCCAGTTGCCAGCAGCCGGTTCCTAAAGAGTGGTGGTATTAAAGGCATTTGGTAAAATAGTTTCTTGACCCAAACCCTGTGAACCTGTCGCTAGTAGTTGACTCAGGTGAAAACCGGCTGGCGAGGGTCCTTGCTGAATCATACCTGGACCAAACTGAACCCCAGGTTGGGAACCTGCAAACTGAACCCCCTGTGGTAGACTGTGAACCCCTTGCGGCTGCTGAGAACCTGCAGCAAGTGGAACACCCTGCGCAACGTGAACACCCTGTGGAAACAGACCTGTCACCCCAAACTGAACCCCCTGTGGTAGACCGTGAACCCCTTGTGCAACATTATGACCCGCCCCCTGTGGTAAACTGTGAACCCCTTGTGGAAACACTTGGGCCGAATATAAAGGCTGAGATTGGTAGTGTAGTTGGGCTGGTCCATAAGCAATAGGAGAGGTATTGGAAGTATAAGCAACAGGAAGAGTAGTTTGGCTAGGCGTAGAGGTAAACCCCAACTTAGCCAACAATTGTCGCAAGGTATCCATATCCGACATAGTAGATGATGAACCAGAAGTACGAGGGAGTAAAGTAGACTTGCCATGAACACCATTGTGAAGATACCTACACGCCTCATCAAAACGACAATGACCTTTAGCAAAAAAGAAAACAAAGTTTGTTCACTTTTTCCAAAGGATTAGACGAACGCCGAACAATATTATTGGCCAATAAGACCATAGGAGAAGCGGATGTAGCATCCACAAGTGGGTCTTGAACTTTAGATTTCATGCGCATCTCTTGCGTGGTCAACAACGAACGAACCGTTCTGAGATCAGGAAAGGGTTCCCGAGTAGTAATAATGGTAGAAATCACATCATACTTGCTTGGCAAGTCTTCAAGTACAAATGTAACAAGGTCGTCATTGCTATGAGGAGAACCAAGGCCATTCAAAACCGAAGAAATTGACTCAATTTTCTGAAAGTACGCATCGATGGTTAAGTCCCCAAGCTTCAAATTCCGTAGTTCTGCCTTCAAAGCCATAGCTCTTGGACGTTTATTGTCCTGAAAAATCATCTCAAGATAGACCCACGCCTCTTTGGCAGTTGTGGGATTAAGTACAACCAACCGTTTTTGAAGATTTGAGGCAAGTGTGGAAAAGATCCAAGATCGAATAATAAAATCAACCTTTAGCCACTCCGGTTCCCTAGTCGGTGGTGTAGGAGGTGTAGTAGAGGAGGATGCGGGTGGATCAACGAGATGATCCAATATCCCACAGCCATGACAAAGATGAGATAATACACCCATGAGGAGTAATTCATCTCATCAACATCAAGTTTGATAAGAACAAAGGTGGTTAAGTGATTCATGGCCATAAGTTTATCCGACAAAGTGAGGATGGGTGCGGGGGGATTTGTATCTATGGTCATGGTAGCAGGTGGTACTTTAGGGGTTTAGGGTTTGTAGTAAAATTTTATACGTGATATAGGAGTATGGGAGCTGTAACAGGAACCAATAAAACCAATAGTAGACTAATATTCAAAGTCTTGTAACCAATAAAGTGGCAGCAACAAATTAAAGGTAGCAAGCAAGCAAGCATGTAGCTCTTTAAATATACACACACATATATATATATATATATATATATATATATATTGATATAGTAATAATATATATACTAATATATATATATATAATATACACGAAAGCAGCAAGTGAAGTTTTAGGTGTATAGATGTGGCTCGATTAGTAGGGGAAAGTTTATGGTTTAGATGAGAACCTTTACCAGAATCGTGAAACAATCACCTTACTAACAGCAGAACCTTAAAACCTTTTAAACAAATCACCTTACTAGCAGGATAATCGAGAACCCAGCAGAACCTTTAAACCTTGAAACGAGCAGGTTGACAACACAATCGGTCCGAGCAAGGAATAATGTAGCACAGTCGACAACACAGCAGGTTCGACAAAACAGAATTTTTAACCGAAAACAGAAAGAAGCAGTATGTTAAGTCAATATCGCCTAAAAACGTTTTTTTATTTTAAGAATCTTTGCTATGTTTGATTAATGCCAAAGTAATACAAACTTTAAGCTTTGTAATAAACATCAGTTTAGTTTCCTAAGCTGTATATTAGACTAAGCTTTGGCATTTATACTTATAACATGAACTTGTTTTATAATTATCTAAATGAAAAAGCTTTATAAATAGATTTCTTCATAAATGTATTTTTGTTAAACTTGACATGGAATCAAATGCATAATGCTTAATGGAAGTGACTTAGGTCATTAATTAAGGTATTGTCACATCAAGTATGAAGTCTTGCCATGTGCTATGTGTTAGGATGAAGTCTAGCTTTTACAGTTGATGTGACTTAAATTAGAGTTGTCACAATCAAGCAATTCACTGTATGCCTTAATGCTTACTGCAACTAACTTTGATTTTAGGTAATTGCTAAGCTACCCTAACATGTTCTTACGCTTGTTATGTCACAACATGACTTAAACTAACTTTGTGGTCCTTTATCTCTTTAAGTATACAATTGGTGTGTTTGACTTGCCATGAGCTTTTAAGTCATATTTAGTAGCATGTAGGTATTAATGTGACATTGTAATGATTGAGTCTTGCATGAATTGAATGTGTTGTGTTCACATCACTATATAATAGTCATGGCATCCTTCATTGGCCACATGGAGTCTTTGCCAATTTGAATATATCATGTCATGATTTATGTAATTCATCATTACACATGATCATTAGTCATTTTTTTTTTTTTTTGGGTGTGTTTTGACTCTCTTTGCGATTGATGGTTGCATAGAGAACCTCCTCATGGAGTCATGCTAGCCTATGTGATGTGACTTGACACTTGTATTTGAGGATTTTACTTTGTGTGCAAGGTTGGTATTCAGCACTGGGAATGGAGTTAACGGGGGAACCCTTGTGAAGGTTCCGCGGTCCCGCCAGTCTTGACCATTTCATGTAGTATCAAATAGAAGTGCAACTTGCAAGAAAATCTCATCACTTAAGGAAAAGTTTTCAGCATTTCCTTCTCCTCCCCAACTAACAGAACATAACAATTTGACTTGGTGTGTTCCTCTTTTTGTAGCAAGAAGTTCAACAAAGTCAATCAAGAGGTTAGCAAGTTTCAACAAAGAAGTTGGAAGACTTGTTAACCTTTGTTTAGCATAAGCTTTGGTAGGCTTGATACTTTGTCAATGTGTGTGTCAAGTGTCGGTTTAGTATTTTAGGCCTCCAAAATACTAGTGAGGTCGGAGTTGTGTACCCTTGTAAAAGAACTATTCGGGAGTAGTTGTACCCTTTGGTCAAGAACTCCCGACATTAAGCCTTGTGTCGGTAAAAGGAATCTAGGCCCCCGACGTTAGGTTGGATTCTACCTCGAACTAGAACTCGTAATTTAGGCTTAGTAGCGCCGGATAAACGTGTAAGCGACGTGTGAAAAAAAAGGTTTCTCCACCGAGAAAGGAGTTTGTTGATAAGTGTCTTTTGAACCTCTCGAGTTGGACACTCGGGGCGTGGACGTAGGCGCAAGGAGCAGTGAGGGTCCCTTGTAGCCGATACCACCGATGAAAACATCGTGTTGTGTTTGATCGTTCTATCCTCTTTGCCTCTTCATGCTTACTTATATATATTTGGTGTGGTTTATATTGTGCTTTGAGTCCTTCAAAGACTTCGCAAATTCATCATAATAAGCAAAAGGTCAAGTATAACTTTGAACAAAAACGAGTAATTTGTAAAGGATAATTAAGGCGTAAAAAAAGCGGTTACCTATTCAACCCGCCCCCTTCTAAAAAAGTTTTCCAACAAATGTGGCATCAAGAGCTACGTTACTCAAGTTCCTAAAATATATTGTATTTTAAAAGCTTGGATCGATCCATGGATTTTGAAAAATCTGCCCAAGAAGGAAATTTATCTTCAAAAACTACCGCCTAATTTTGAAAAAGAAAGTTTTTTGAATGGAAAAGTAATTTTGAAAGCTATGTAAAATCCAAATTATCACGTATCTTTGGCATGTCATTTCTAGGTGATTTCAAACCAAAATGAAATCAAGTTTGATATCAAAAAGGGTACTAATCTTTATAAAAACATAAAGCTAAGAAATGATTTATAAAGCCTTGCCGAAAAGAATGAGCTTGAAAAAAGTCTTTTTTATGTCAAACCGGCTAATGATATTTGAAAAATATTCTAAAACCGTGCACCATAGAAAAATGTCAACGTCAAAGATGAGCAATTTGATCCTTTACATGTGAATTGGGAGGTCTTAGAAGACTAAATAGATAGGCACTAGCTTGAAAAATTATACATGTACTACGAGTTTGAATGTTTTGAATGAAGGATGAAGCAAGTGAAGACCGAGTAACATGTTATTGGATGAACTTTGCTTTGTTGAATTACGGAATGAAACGGAAGTGACCGAAGACATAATCCCGTGGGTGATTGTCAAATCCATTGAAGACAACAAGCAAGGTACATGGTGAAAACAAACCCATTTTTGCTTTGACCAATTCATTTTAGAATTTCCAAAAAACGAAAACGAGTCTAAACTTTTTGGGTAAGCTTGAAACCTAACAAAAGCCATGTTTAACAATGAGTGTCTTCCAAGAAGTTTTTTATGAATGACTTTGAAAAAGAAATTTGTTTGTTAGAAGAAAAATGTCTAGACTCCGAGAGTGGTGTTGAAATTGATCCTAGAATGTAAACCTTTGTCTGATCCCAAAATGAAGATTAAAAAGCAAATGAAAAAGGAAAGATGTTGGCAAAATTTGACTGAAAGTTCAAAGTCTCTTGAAAGAATGTTAAAAAGTCCAAAAAGTCTATTTGGAGATAAACCGGATAAGGATTTTAACTCAAAAGGAGCCGATCAACAAGTTAGAACTTACAAGATAATATGATGATAGAAACTTATGATAAAGGAATTATGAATTTCATGTTTTATACTTGATATGAATCTTCTAACCCCCCCTTTGGATACATTGAGTTTTAATTGAATAATTCTAAAGCGTGACATCAAACACAGAGGTTGTGTACGATTTGCGCTTGACATCTTGGTTAGCACTGCATTACAACCTAAAAGGTACACATTCCTTTTACATCCTTTGGTTGTTGTTTACACTATGTTGTGCTAGTTTGTGTGGTATCCTTTATGTGTTTACGTGCTAATCGTGTTTTACATGAATATCTTCTAATATACGATAACTTAGTTTATTAGTACTAGAAGGAAAGATATGGTGCGTTCGGTTATTTTTAGGGCGCAAATCAGCAGATAAAAACGAGAACTCTTGAAGTAAGTCATTCGTAGCCAATTTGCTTACAAGATAAATAACCTAAGAATTCTCCTAGTGAGAATGCCTTGCACCCTTTGTAATCTTGCAAAATAAATGTTGTAAACATGTTTTTTTAAACTTTATATTTTGTGTCTCGATTATGTTTGATGTCAAAATTTTAATTTTGAAAAAAATCTCCCACATAAAAACAGCATAAAGAGTAAAAATTATCCACATTGGTAAAGCATTTAAAGATGTTAGGTGCCAAAGTATGTCAAAGCATCCTAAAGATCTAACACATCAAATATGACACGTAGTCTTTTTGAATGTTGTACTTCTTGGACCTTTTTTAAAATTATAAAATCTTATAGTGTTTTAAGGCCAAGAGAACCCTAGAGAGTCGAGGAAATCGTTGATACAACAATTTTAACGAAAGAACACCATCCCTTCTGAAGGAAAATCGACTCTTTGGTAGATGACACACTTAGTCGAAAGTCCAATAATGAATAAAGATTTGACATATCATCGTCTAATCTTCTATCCAAAATACAGAATTAAGTTATATTTGACCTAAGTCACAAAACTTAGTTCAAGAAATCTACTTGTGTTCAAACAAGATTAAAAATGCATTGGTTGAATAAAAATAACTAGCGAGAACTAAATAGGTCTTAACGAAGTATTCAAAGACTAATCGTTGCAAATATTTTGAAAAAAGGTCTTTTTAATAAAGCAAGATTCAAAGAAAGGGATTATCACTCTAAGACTTCCGAGTTACTTCTTGTTCCTCCAAATTGTTAGTCGTCAAGACCTACCAAGAATGAGATTAGTAAAAATCCGTAGGTGAAACTACATAGAGAAATGTACGGAAAACTACTTGTTGCCATAAACAATTAGAATCCAACCATTATGTTTAGCAGCCTTACTATGTGCTCTGTTAGCAAATGGTACCACAACCAAGAATTATGGTGTCCCAAAAGAAACGGGAACAAAGACATAAAGCATTAAGGCAAGTAGATTAGCTTTGATGACTAAAGATAAGGAAAAAGCACAAGTTGTACTTGTTAGGCATTTCATTCTTTCTTATCAAATGAGCTCTCCCAAAGAGGGCTTGAATTCTTCGCAAAATGACATTGGACGAAAAAGCACGGAACCAAACTCCTTGAGATCAAGCAAACACGTGTCAAACAACGGAATCTCGTGTTTTTGTCCCAAAAAGAAGCGTCAACGTCAACTCTATTCAAATCTACTATGGTCTGCTTAACGACATAGGTGTGATTCCATCTCAAAATATTGGAAAAAGTGTTCATTGAGGGGAACTAATTAACCGATAAATTCGTCCACCTTTAGCCTCACGCGCTCGTAACAATTGCTTAGACCTATTTAAGTTAGGATTATCCAAATTATCTAAAGACGTGGCAAGTTCCAAAACAAGCTGGTTTTGCAGTACGTTAAAGCTTATCACGAAAAACGCGATTACAAAGGCCATTTTGATATCCCTGGCTGAACTGCGGAACAGCCCTGCGAACATAAGCGGGCGGAACCCTGTCTTTTGGTCCGCCGTAATCCGCCCAGTGCAGGCAAACTTGGTGTATATCCAATTCTAAACCAAAACATCTCATTAACACCAAAATACAAACTTACCAACCAAGCCATTACAAACCTCTCCAAAAACCCACAATTTACAAAACGGGCTAGGGTTCCCACTCAAAAATCTTCTTGCAATTCAATCAAGCTAGTAAAGTGTTCTTTACCTAATGTGGAATTTTTGGATTCAATAATATTAATTTTGCATTCACAACTCATGTAACTAGAAACTTAGGGGCTTTTTGCATAAAACTTGCCTAGTTCCATGAAAAAACCTTAGTTACTAAATATCTCATACCGTTACTGTAATTGGGACTAACATTATTGGTATTGAAAATCATGTTTACGCAAACCACAGCCCTAAATGGGCGACTCTTTCAAAAAAATTTACTCACATAGCCGCACACCTTGCATTGTTAAGACAATGAAAACGTCCATAGAAAATGCAACTTGGCATATGCGTTCGTTGAATGCTAAAGGAAATAACGTAACCAAATTGTTAATTTTCGGTACCATTCAAATGAAGCCAAAAATCAAAACCTAAGGGGGGTTTGGTTATCCTTTTGGTTTTATAACAAAAACTGTGCATTACAAAACGATTTGAGACAATGCAAACATGAAGTCAAGATAACCAATGTCTGCCCTCCATTGTTTGCATATAGGGAGCACATTTAGGAGTCATCCCACATTGTTAAAATTCATAAAATAACATAAACTTATGTGTTTTCTAGGAATCGTTATGGCTTCTCCGCAAACCAAATCGATCATAGGAAAGCCCTTCCCAAAAATACCTATACCCCGAACACCATAAGACAACAAGGTCTCACGCAAAGACGCGAAAATAGAAACTTTAGGGCATTAGAAACGATACGTCCATGGGAAAGGTAGAATCATTGATGCCAACCTTTTTAGAAAAGTAGCATCCATTAGCCAAAGGACTTTGCGCGGCCAATCTGGGCCCTTTTGATTGTCTCCCCTTGACCATGCAAACGAAACCAATTTGTCCTAGGGTCATCCTTTAGAGTTCTAGTGCAAACATTAACCCCTGTGACCTGGATGACTAGGTGAGATAATTGTGGAATTCTCAAACTAACACACCTCAACGCAAGCCCCGATTCGAGTTAAGTGAGCTTTGGAAGCCAATGCTTAGAGTCGCCAAATAGAAGGTATGAGGCCTTTTTACACGGATGAAGTGGGCCTCTTCAAA
>LBNU01019294.1:127621-165926 GCA_014162995.1 Artemisia annua
ATTATTATTATTATTATTATTATTATTATTATTATTATTATTATTATTATTATTATTATAACTATTTGAACGATCATTTGAAATTTGGGCTATTTGGTATTTGGGTCTGATAATTATATAATAAGTAGTAGTTAAATATCTAATATAGTAGTCCAAATGTATATGAAATATGATATTATAACATAAATGATAAATATATAAATATTTTTTCGCCGCCTTAGTCACGCCGCAAAAAACGCCATGGCTTCGCCATGGCGCGTAAGGCTTGAGGCGTGGCCATGCCGCCACGCCACGCCTCACGCCATTTATAACATTGATTAAACTATTGTACTGTGAATGTACACTGCTTTAACCGGTTGTACATATGAGTGTCCCAATCAAAAAATGAAGTGTGCCAATCATCTTCCATTTTTAATAGCGGACAATTAAAACTACGATATCTCAAAAAGTAAACATGGACTATTAATTTGATACAAATGAGTAATATTTTACTCAAATGCATGTGATTCTAACCATAATATACCCGTGACTTTTTCCGACCCAAATATATATTCTCCTTTACTACTAAAGCCGTTGATGTCGCTGATAATATATTCTATTCGGTTAAATATAATTTAATTGATGGGCTAACTTTGAGTCCAGGTTGCTGGCCCGTTATTAGTAAATTTCTGCTTATTGAATCCAAAAACATTTATAACCTGTAGAAATATGAACAAATTAAAACACATCCACACATGCAATCGAAACCAAAAGCAAGACGATATTTCATAAATGTCTTCCTGTAGATTCCGGCGACGCAGCAAAAAAACCAAACATCCATATATGTTTTGTTTTCATATTCTATTGTAGACTAACGAAAAGACCCGGAAATAACGAATCAAGTCTTTCAGTTTATGCATGCTCCTCGATTTCGACAGCGCTAAGCAGATTCCGGTGTTGGGTCGCGTTTTACTGTTGGGAATGAAGGTGAAGGTGATGGTGGGCTTCGGTGGTCACGGTCGAGGCGTGTGGGGTGGTACGAGGGGGTTTGGTAGTGCGTGGGTGGTACGAGAAGAACGGGGATGTCTCGATCTACAAGACAGTGAAATAAAAAGAGTTGGCCGGAAAAAGGCCGGAATCTGCTGCTGTCACCGGAATCTCGCCGGAGAAGATGAAGATGGCCGGAGTAAGGGTCACCGGCGGTGTAGAGAGAGAAAGGGGGAGAGAGAGTTGAGAGTGTGTGTGTTGTGTAGAAATTAGAAAAAAAAAAAATTATAATAAAAGAGTTTATATATAGGGTAGAAAATAAAACATAGGGGAGGAGGGGGTGTTTCTGCCAATTTGGCTAAACTTTTCACAAAAACGATTCGGGATTCATTTGACATAGCAAACGGATTCGAAAAATTACGAAACTTACGCCATTATTCACGAAATCGTTTTTCCAATAGAATCAAGTATAAACATCACAATTTTCACCAAAGTCAATTTAATTCAACATATTTGCCGGATGCAATACGATTTGAGTTTTCTAGGTTGTGTTGGTTCAATCAAGAACGTTGAGGCTATTAAAAAAAATTTTTTTGGGCCTCATGTTTGGGCTCCGTTGAGACCAAATTTTGTACCACATTTATTGACCAAAAATTGGCAAGTGCGTATTTGATTGGTTCATAATTAAAAAATGTAACAAACATTTTTTTAATATAAATTTTAGTCAGAAAAAACACCCTGAACTTTTTAATATTTACGGCTTCTTTATATGACAAACTTTATTTGCCAAATATTTAACAGATACGTACAGGTTTCGTGAATAAAAAAAAATGCCGGCAAAAAACCCTCTCGATAACGAACAAAAAAGGCCAGTTATTGATATACTTTTAACGTGTGTACGGTTTTAAAAAAAATGTAGAAGTTTAACGTATACATAGTTTCTAAATAAAAGAATTTTAAAACGCAGCTTTAACCTATTAAATAACTTTATAATTATCCTAAATTTTTTAAAAAATATAAAAGTCAAAATTAGCTCCATCGCAACACCATGCTGCCCGACACAACATTCATTCCAAAGAGGACATTGTCACCCAAACATTATCTGCAAAAAATTTTGCAAAAAAAAGCCCCGCCGCAACGCGGCGGGCATTACATCCCTTGTTCCTACTATAGCACATAATAATTATTCTTTTAGCTTTGTTTACTGTGTGACGTGTTGTTTAGATACCAATGTAATATGGTAACCAATTAATTAATGTCATCTTTAAAATTTCTAATATTAACTTCAATTAAGAGCAATATGGTAAAACTCAATCAAATTTCTTTATCTATTTTTAATAGTGGACAATCAAAACTAAGACATCTAAAAAAAAAAAAAAAAAAAANTGTGATTATAACCCTAATATACCTGTGACTGTTTCTGACTCAAATATATATTCTTATTAGGGCAAATGTTTTAAAAACGTACTATGTACTTGCCACCATTTGTTTTTATGTGTAGCGAACAAATTTTTTTTGCTTATACAGGTATTTTTCTTTCAAATTCGCCTTTTTTGAGGTATTTTGCGACATTTTTGTCTCTCTCAACTAATAGGATTTTTTTCGAAGCGCAAAAATGTCACAAAGTACATTAAGAAGGACGAATTTGAAAGAAAAATGCCTCTATAAGCAAACAAATTTGTTCACTACCGAAAAAACAAATAGTGTCAAACATGATATATTTTTTTAAACATTTACCCTTTTTAATTTTTATTATAGCACATAGTAATTATTCTTTTAGTTTTGTTCTGAGTTAATTGCATTTTTGGTCCCTGTGGTATGGCCAAATTGCATATTTGGTCCCTAAAAGTTTGAAAGTGCAGTGGTAGTCCCCAGTTTGAAGGTTTCATTGCATGTTTGGTCCTTCACCAACATCAAATGACTAAAATACCCTTGTCTTTTTCTCTTTTTATTGTCTTTTCAGTTTTCTTACATAAATGGTCCCTGTGTCTAGCCAGATTTTATAGATTTAGTCTGATTATTTATTTTTTATTTTTTTTAACTATTAATATTAGTATTTATACATCCGTATTTCTTACATTTTCGTCCGTTTTCATCCGTTTTTATCCATTTTCAACAATTTTTATACGTTTCCGTCCTTGTTTGTACGTTTTTATCCGTTTTCGTCCGTTTTGATACATTCTCATCCGTTTTAAATGTTTTTCTTACATTTTCATACATTTTAATCCGTTTTTATACGTTTTCATTCGTTTTGATACGTTTTCAACCATTTTTTATATTTTCGTATGTTTTTGTACGTCTTCGTCTGTTTTTATACGTTTTAATCCGTTTTAAACGTTTTTCATACGTTTTTATACATTTATCCGTTTTCGTCCGTTTTTAGATGCTTTTCTTACATTTGCATACATTTTATCCGTTTTTATCCGTTTTCATATGTTTTTATACGTTTTTCTTACGTTTTCATACATGTTTATCCATTTTTATACTTTTTTCATTCGTTTTGATACGTTTTCATCTGTTTTTATAGCTTTTCTCCATTTTTATCCGTTTTCGTCCATTATCATATATTTTTATCTTTTTTCGTCTATTTTTATACGTTTTCATCCATTTTTAAATGTTTTTCTAACTTTTATATGTTTTCGTCTATTTTTTTACATGTCAAAATGAAAAAAAACGTATAAAACGGATAAAATGTATGAAAACGTAAGAAAAACGTTTAAAAATGGATGAAAACGTATAAAAATGGACGAAAATAGATAAAAATATATGAAAACAGACGAAAATGGATAAGAACGGACGAAAAGTTATAAAACATATGAAAACGTAAAAAACGGATGAAAACGTATCAAAACGAATGAAAATGTATAAAAAAGGATAAACACATATGAAAACGTAAGAAGAACGTATGAAAACAGATGAAAACGGATAAAATGTATGAAAATGTAATAAAAACATTTAAAGATGGACCGAAACGGATAAAATGGATGAAAACGTAAGAAAAACGTTTTAAAAACGGATGAAAACGTATAAAAACGGACGAAACCGGATTAAAAACTTACCGAAACGGACGAAAACGTATAAAAACTGATGAAAACATAAAAAAACGGATGAAAACGTACCAAAACTATTGAAAATGTATAAAAACGTACGAAAATGGATAACAACTTATAAAAACGGACGAAAACATATAAAAACAGACGAAAACATAAAAAAAAACGGATGAAAATGCATCAAAATGAATGAAAACATATAAAAACGGATTAAAATGTATGAATAAAATGTAAGAAAAACATTTAAAAACGGATGAGAATTCACAAAAACGGACGAAAATGTATCAAAACGGACAAAAACAGATAAAATCGTTTAAAAACGGACGAAAACGGATAGAAATAGACGAAAACGGATAAAAACGGACATAAACGTATAAAAACCGATGAAAATGTATAAAAACGGACGAAAACATAAGAAATATGGTCGTATAAAAGCGGACGAAAACATATAAAAAATAATACTAATAATAATAGTTAAGAAAAATCGGACTAAATATGTAAAATCTGGTAAGACACAGGGACCATTTATGTAAGAAAACTAAAAAGAAAATAAAAAAAGAAAAATACAATGGTATCTTAGTCATTTGATGTTAGTGAGGGACCAAACGTGCAACGAAACCTTCGAAATAGGGACTACCACTGCACTTTCAAACTTTTAAGGACCAAATCTGTAATTTGGCCATACCACAGGGACCAAAAATGCAATTAACTCTTTTGTTTAGGGAAGTGATTTGCACACTTTCCATTTTTATTGGGACATTCCAATGTACAAGCAATTATTGCAGATTATATTTAAAGTACAACTGCCTGATGCACACACTGAAGTGTCCCAATAAAAAATGGGAGTGTGCAAATCATTTCCTTTTTATTTACTGTGTGACGTGTTCTTTAGGTACCAATGTACGGAGTACCATATATCTTTTTACGCAAACATATACTCAATTGGAAGAAGCCCACAATGTTGTTGGTATTGTTTGATTAATGGTTTATGAAATTGACATATCAAATATAGGGTATGGAAAAAAGGCAGAACTTTGACACAGAGGGTTATAATTCATACAGTACTAGCTTACATTTTATTTTTGTGCATTATATTTTTGTACATTTAAGAGTAGTGACCACTTCTTTCCCTGAAAAAAACTGCCTTTAATTTACTTGATATCTATCATTTGGTTTCCTGTTTTGGAGAGAGCATCAAAATTTGTACCTTCACTTTTAAAAGGCAATAACCATTTAACTTAATTTGCATAGCATTCAATCTACGGGTCGCAATCGAGTTTTGTTCGGATTGATCTATTCGGGTTTGCAGGTTAGTATAATCTCTACTCAAACACGACCCGTTTATTAATCGTGTCAATAAACTTAACCCTAACTCAGACCCACATAACAGTGTAACCCATTTGTGACATGTTTAACATGTTTAAGTAAATATGTCAAGCGGTGAATAAGATTTGTGATTTGTCAATTCAACTTGTTTAAATCTAAAAATGATATAACGTTCTAAAAAATGATAAAACATACAAATTACTATACGACAATTTCAATGATATTTGAGTTATAATCATAATTCACTCATGTTGAGTATATAACAAAATACACTTAATCCAAATCAAACATAAAAACCAAGTTATATATTTTATTTTTTATAGGATTATTTAATTAAACGGGTTCACGGGTAGACATGTTTAAATTTTACTTAACCCAAACATGACCCGTTTATTAAACGGGTTAGACGGGTTGACATATTTTTGACCAAAACCTATTTATCCTTAACCCAAACCTGTTTGACTTTGTTTCGTTTATCGTGTCGGGTAAAAAATTGCTGCCCCTAATCAACCTACCTAAACATCCAATTACCCCAGCTGGTTCCCAACCATTATGCTTCACATGACTCCTATGCTGTTTACTTATTTGGGTAAACATCATTAGTTTTGCTTTGTTAAAGTTATGAAATGAAGAACAATAATGTTAGTAGTAACTCAACGTATATACTTTTTGTGCTGCCTAGCTTTCTTGTGTGTGAAACTTTATGTAGTGTAAAAATCATTCTTTTGCTTACTCTTATTCGCTCTAGAAACGAACTTATCCCTTTTCTTCGACTTGTGACGAGCCATGGAACGTTAGAAATCAACCTAAATGGTTTCATCGATAGTCTATATATTACGTGAACCCCCCTTGGACCATTACATTTCTAAAGGGATTCCTTGTTGGTTTCATCCTTCTCTCTCCATGGACCATGATCAAAAAATCAAGTTTGATTTTACTAGACTAATGGTTAGATCTTGGAAATTTGAAGAAAAGCCCCTGCAAGCTAACGAACAAGTTGAAGAAAAGCCCTTACTAAGATTTTATACCAAACTAGCTATGTACAATGATTAATAAGTTTACCACGACCATTAAGACTTCCAATTAGTTAAGGGGCATCNATAACAGTGTAACCCATTTGTGACATGTTTAACATGTTTAAGTAAATATGTCAAGCGGTGAATAAGATTTGTGATTTGTCAATTCAACTTGTTTAAATCTAAAAATGATATAACTTTCTAAAAAATGATAAAACATACAAATTACTATACGACAATTTCAATGATATTTGAGTTATAATCATAATTCACTCATGTTGAGTATATAACAAAATACACTTAATCCAAATCAAACATAAAAACCAAGTTATATATTTTATTTTTTATAGGATTATTTAATTAAACGGGTTCACGGGTTGACATGTTTAAATTTTACTTAACCCAAACATGACCCGTTTATTAAACGGGTTAGACGGGTTGACATATTTTTGACCAAAACCTATTTATCCTTAACCCAAACCTGTTTGACTTTGTTTCGTTTATCGTTTCTTGTAAAAAATTGCTGCCCCTAATCAACCTACCTAAACATCCAATTACCCCAGCTGGTTCCCAACCATTATGCTTCACATGACTCCTATGCTGTTTACTTATTTGGGTAAACATCATTAGTTTTGCTTTGTTAAAGTTATGAAATGAAGAACAATAATGTTAGTAGTAACTCAACGTATATACTTTTTGTGCTGCCTAGCTTTCTTGTGTGTGAAACTTTATGTAGTGTAAAAATCATTCTTTTGCTTACTCTTATTCGCTCTAGAAACGAACTTACCCCTTTTCTTCGACTTGTGACGAGCCATGGAACGTTAGAAATCAACCTAAATGGTTTCATCGATAGTCAATATATTACGTGAACCCCCCTTGGACCATTACATTTCTAAAGGGATTCCTTGTTGGTTTCATCCTTCTCTCTCCATGGACCATGCATGATCAAAAAATCAAGTTTGATTTTACTAGACTAATGGTTAGATCTTGGAAATTTGAAGAAAAGCCCCTGCAAGCTAACGAACAAGTTGAAGAAAAGCCCTTACTAAGATTTTATACCAAACCAGCTATGTACAATGATTAATAAGTTTACCACGACCATTAAGACTTCCAATTAGTTAAGGGGCATCATAATGAATAATAACCCATAGTTTATTTTGCAATTTTCACAATAATTTGTTTCAAGTTTCCTTCAAACTCTTTGGTAAAAAATTACGGAGTAGTTTGATAGAGTAGCCAAATAATACTGCCAGCCAATTTGGCTTGACTTTTTATTTTTTTGTACGAAATTTGGCTTGATCAAATCATCAATATATGTAAAATATTGACCTAACTGAACGGGTCCCATGATGCGAAATGATGTAAAAGACAATATAATCATGCAACTATACAAGTTTAAAGCTTTAACTATAGAGATAAATGATATGTTTATAATATCACATTGAAAACACACCCGCAGTCTCAAAAGGAGGTGGATCAATGCCAAATTTCAATGTGATGTTGATTTTTAAGCTAACAATAAAAAACTTGTAAAGAAACTCTTCTGTTTTTGCAACTAGCAAAGCTAGTTCAACATACAACTCATACTAACAACAAGCATGTCAGTGTTACAATTTTATTCCATTATCACCCATTCTCATCTCAATGTAATTGGGTCTTTTAGGAGACAAAATCAAGTCTTAAGAAGAAAAAGAAAACTGTTACGAGTAGTTGCGAAGACTGAATTTGAGTGGTGCAACATTTGGTCACATTGTTGCGACATTCTAGCAGTCTTTGGACGGTTTTGCTGAAGATACAGTGCAGGGGGCCAAGTGCCTTGATACAGCCCACCTACCGGCCTATATATACAACTCATAGTTAATTGTAAACCATGATGAGATATTAATCATATTAATCGCCAATGTCGCATGTTACTAGATCATTACCCTTTGACGGAACCATCTACCTTATTCTTCTTGTTTCTATGCAATTTACATTGTATATTTGTGTGATTACCAACAAAAAATTCACCCAATTCCCACAACAAACAGCTCTAATTACACAAATTGTAAACAATTTTAACGGTATATGTTCCAGTACCACTCATTTCATTTTCTACCCCTAAAAAATGGTTAGCTAAATAAAAACCTTATCTTTTACTTCTATAGAGAGTACATTGTAGATCATGTGTGGATCATATGCTTTCAAATACATATACACACAAAAACAAAAAGCATGAAAAAGAATCTGCTGCTATAAATGACACTGCAAATTTGGTCCCAATATTCACACTTTGTGTCTTTCCTTCTGACGAAAAGAAATTCAAAGAGGAAAGTCACAGAAGCCCCCATCCTTAGCAAAGTGTTCAATTTGTATGTTTTAGTTTGCTTTTGATCTCTTTGACCAGAAGCAAAAGATAACAGCAGTAAAAAAGTGTTTCAAATAATCAAAGAAATTACATTCATAAATATTGAACCTTGTGAGTTTACAAGTGTCTAATTTGCATGTTTCAGGTTACTCTCATTTGACCATAAACAAAAGATGAAACAGTAAAAAAGGTTTCAAGTACGCAAAAACGGATGATTATTTGTACACCACATGGTGACTAATTCACACATCACAGCCATTTTTTGACAATTTTACTCTCGGTGGAATAGACGGAATCGTCAAAAAAGATTGTTGTCGCGTGAGAAGTAACTACTTTGTTGTACATTATCAGTGTATCACCATACTGATAGAAAACACCATCATATATGATGGATCTTTAGCTTATTTTACCAAGAATACAGCAAAAAGGTACAAGAAAGTAAATTCCAACCAAGGTTTTTACTTTAGCATATCACAAGAAAGTGAATTGACTAGGTCAAAGTTTGACATTGGAGTGAAAGAAAGCATTCATCATATATCATTCGAAAATTATTTTGGTGGACCCTCATATGTGCATTGCTACTTGCTAGACATAGAAATCTCTCTCTTTCCCCTAAGAAGTATAATAATGAAAAATTATTATTGTTTTACAACTAATGTCAAACCATAAACCAAACAACCTTAAAGCAAGAAAAGAAAAGCAATAAATATTGAATAGGAGTGGCCTTGGGGACAATGACAACCCCACAAACTCAAGAGGTTCCCCATATCTTTTATTTTCAACTCAAATACTCCCAAAAATTTATACCACACTTTGCTTTTGATCTTTCTGAGATCTTCACTGTGCATATGTCCTCAATGATTAACTTGTTTTTTCTAGTGATCTTTTCACTAAATGAAATATTATCTATATATGATAATGTACTGTTTTCAACTAAGTTTGTGTGCTAATTACTCCACATACACCCTTCTCTTGACCTTGCTTATTATGCTGATATAGAGGCATTACAGCAGGTATCCTAAGAATCTTGAAAATCTAATCCTAAAAATATAAACTAAGAGGCCATGGTTCAAGAAAGTTGAAGTCAACAAAACAAGAATCAAAGTTAGATGCTCCTATCTTCAAGAACATGTACCCTTTTGTTAATCTTCTGTACTATGCAGACACAAAACATTAGTTTTTTTATTAGTTAAGAATCTTGAATGTCTAATTCTTTAGAACAAACTAGGGGACCTCATTTCACGAAATTCAAAAGTCAATGAACAAGAAGCTACCCTTTTGTCGATCTTGTTAAATGTGCGATAATAGCTTAACATCTTTAGTATCCTAAAAATTTTAAAAGCTGATCGTTTAGTGAATAAACAAGGATGTCTTAATCAATTAAGTCAAAAGTCATCGAACTAAGCTTAACATCTATATCCCAATGCTGACAGTTCAATCGACTTGACAATATGCAGACACCGGTATATCTATTTATGATCCTACCCACCTCTAACTTGTTGATTTATGATACTCAACAAGTGGCGTGATTCAAGATGAAAACTGAAAAGTATCCCTTGCATTAATACCTATAGACAATACTGCCCTTACACAGATTGATATCAGAGGGTACTGAATGGACAGATAAAATGTAGCCGATTTGAGAGATAACTACACGAATCGCTCAATTCAATGCGACAATACATATCTAAATCAATGAGATAGATGTTCAAAGTTTGAGCAAGTGCAGAATATGCGCTTTTCATCACATGGGTTTCACCAGAAATTTTAGTCATAGATTAAAGGTAGCAATGTAGTGCACCATAAGAACATACTCTGGCCAATTAATATCCGAAAAAAGATTGTAAATAAATACCATACTAAAAGATAGCAGATTAATGGTTGTTCAATGAGCTAAGGACACTGATGGACACTCGGTTCACTGGAGTCAATCTCATTTGCTGCTCCTGGGCTCGGTTCTTCTTGAATGGAGGTTCAGGTGAAGATGTAACTGATGATGCAATTGCCCATGAGTTGTTAGAGTTATCACTGCCGAAATACGCATCCACTACACCACTTGGACTTCCAGGAACCGATGAGTATCTCCTCTTGTGAGTTGGGAAATAGTTACTCCCGTGATATTTTGATACATCCATTATGAACTTAGAACACCCTTCTATGTCGTCCTGTTATGATATGCAATTGAACATATTTTAGCATCATTATCTAATCTATGTTACCAAATGCTAGTGATGCATATACAGCCCTGTGAGGATCAAATTAAACCTAAGTGTATTCAAGATGTAATGCAAAGACATAAGCTAAAGTTAAACTACAATGCAGGCAAAAAAGGACTAATTTGAATCAGTGGTATATAAGATTTCATTCAAAGGCATCTAATATCAGTCAGAGAAGAACAAACCTCACAAATATTGAGAAGATCAATAAGCCTAGTTCGATAATCCAATGCATTATCAGGCTCAATCTCTTTACTAACAATGCACACTATAGCAGCAGCCATCACAGATGGAAGAAATCCCTGAAACCTTGAATCTACATTCAATATAACAAACATCACTCTCAATCCAACAGCGAAAAAAGCAGAAACAACTCCCCATTAACACAACATTAACTATAACTTACCATTAACAACAGATAAAAGAATTCGCTCACAGCGCCTTAAAAACTCATAACATAGATCATGAGTCATTAAACCAAGCCTACGCATAATGTAATCAAAAAATGCAAGAGAAGTAACTGGATTCATCTTCCATTCAAGACAAGACAACACTAAAAGCTCCATCTTCATTATAGTCTTTGACTCAAACACAAATTTTGCACCTTCAATCTACACAAAAAAAATACCCCAAATTCATAAACACCACTTTCACAAACACATCTAAAAAAACAAATTAGTACCACCACTTACTTGCAAATCCAACAACAATGGAGCTTGGATCTCTTCAACTTTAGAAGCTAAAGACAAACAAGAAACAGCTGCTAATTGACACATCCATGGTTTATCTTTTTGAAAACAACTACTCATTAAAAATCTATCAAAATAATTAACACTTAACACAATAGTCAATGCAACAAACCCATAATGAGTACCAACTCTAATCATCCAATCAACACATTCTTGTCTCAAAACCATTAAATTTTCATCATAATCCAAATGGGTATTTTTTTCTTTACACAAAAGTGTTTCCAATTCATCATTTTCCCATAAAAAATTGATTTTTTCATTATTTTTAAACTCAAGATCAAGACCAAAATCTTGTTGTTCTTCATCACATAATAAAAGGGTATCAAAGATTGTGTTTTGGGACAACATCTCCTTGTGAAAAGAAGATGTTTAAGGTACTATTCATTATCTTTAACAAGACAAGAAGTGGGTTTGGAACATATCTTTGTGTGTGTTTTGTGTTTGTGTTTCAAAGATTGTCTCTATAGAGTGTTTTGTTTTGTTTTTTTTAGAGAGAGAAAAAAGAAAATGAGGGGATTTTTATGTGAAATGGTTTTCACGCCTGTCTTCCTTTACATATTATGGTTTTTATAAGTTTTTGTTATTTAATAATTGATTTTAATGAAGGTATTTATGTAAGCATTGGCAACAACCAATCGTATATACGGGTTGTGACTGATGTGTGTATGTGTGTATGGCAGCATTTTTATAGGTTTATGTTTGTATTTTGTCCCTATTGTTGTGTATATGCTTTTTGCAGTTTGGTATTGAAACTTTAAGGTTTTCCAGAACTGGCCCTTAGAATCATAGTTAAGTTCTACATTTAAGTTGAACCTTTTTTTATATCTTTTTATGCATTGGATTTGAGAAAAATCGTATACTCTAAACTGTTGTTTACTATGGTTGCAAGAGAATAAAGTTAAATTCGAGCTCAGCTCAACGCGTTAGTCAGTTGCATTCAATTAGACTTCATGAAGCAAGTTCAAGAATATTTAATGTTGACTCAAGCTCTCTTCACATAACTTTAAGGGTAAATTGCAAATTTCGTCTCTAATATTTGTAAAAATTGCACATTAGCCACCGAGAGCTAAAGTTCAATGCAAAATCACCACTGAGAGTTAACGAGGGTTAGTTCTCCCGTTAACTGGACTAAGTCGATGGGTATTATTGCCATTTCACTGTTCCACCTAAAAAGATACACGTGTTCGATACCCCAACACCTCAACTTGCATACCACATCCCAATAAACTCCTTCTTTCAATGGCTAAATTTGCAACTAAAATTTCGTCTATATATTTTTCTTCTTCACATCACATTTTCCAGTCAAAACTTTTTCTACACACTCTCCACTTAAAAGATGGTCCTTATTTATGAATGTGACAAACATGAAACAATCAAAACAAGCTGGACAAATAGGAACCCATGCTGACGGTTCTACTGTTGTCCGACATATGGTTTTACTGGATGGTCGGATTCCCCCATGTGTTGTAGAGCAGTCGATGTGATTCCTGGCCTCTTGAGGGCGAGGAATGCGCTGGAAGAGACTTGGAGGAGCAGGTGATGTTGATGAGGGAGAAGGATCAGCCGGTGAAGAAGCTCAAGAAGTATCTTGTTTTAAGTTGGGTCTTTGTTTTCGTTGTCTTAAGTTTTTTTAGTTTGGTATGAAGGTCTTGTGTTAATATTTTGGGTATGCTTGATTACAAGGAATAAGGTCATCCCTGGTTTGTATTGACCTTATTATGTTAATAAAAATTTGATGTTTATGGTATAATAGTGGGATCATTGTTCTTAGTTTTTCTTATTTCCAAAGGACAATGTAGTTGGTATGGATTGTTGTTGATGGTGTTTTTTTGGTTGATTGAAAACAGTAAACTCGTGTTGAACTTAGATTTATGTAAATGAGTACGATGTTGGCAAGTTGAATCAACTTTCACTTATGATAGTCAACAATTGGCCTTTTGATTGCTGAATATTTATGCAGCAAATTGGCCTTTTTGTTGCTCAACAACTTTGACCTATAATAGTCAATAATTCATAGGTTGATTGAAAACATTAAACTGGTATGGAAATGTGATTTGTGTAAATGAGTACGTGATGTTTTCAAAGCAAAACAACTTTGACTTATAATAGTCAACAATTGCAGCATTTTATCATTATGCAACAACTTGGCCTTTTGGTTACTGAATCATTATGTGACAAATTAGCATTATGGTTGCTCAACAAATTTGACTTACAATAGTCAATAATTGCAGCAAATTTGTCTAAACAGAACAACAATCATAGTAAACCCGAATGAAAACTAAAGGTTACAAATGCCATTCCAAATCAACCTGTCTTAATACCATAAAAGTATTGTCTACAACACACAAAGTCACAAACAGACATAATCATTAAATTGTTTTAAAACACGCAAGTAAAAAAACCATCAAATAAAAGTCAACATTGTTATCTTTTATTGAACTATTAGACTAGTGTTAACTCATTTAGCCTACTTTCCTATATTGCTTGCTCTTTTCATCCTCTTCTTTATTTGACCTCTACCATTCACTGTTGCTTGTGGTCCCACTGGCTCACTTGTGCTTCCTGATACCTGAGTTGCTTGTAATCCCACTGGCTGACTTGTCCCTGCTGATACCTTAGTTGCTTTTTGATCCCACTGGCTGACTAGTACTTCCTAATACATCATATGGTACTCCTTTCTTTCTTGATCTATAACCCTTTTTTCTTTTTTACATTTAATTGGTTGTCTCTTGGACCTGTACAAGTTATCCTATTATGGCCCTTTTCTACCACCTTACCACAAGAGATTGTAGTGCCCTTCCTTGACATCTTACCATTTTCACCATCTTCTTCATAACTGCTTCAGCAATCTCATCCTTTTGTATTCTTTTCTTCTTCTTTGTTCCAACGGGAACCTGGTGATAAGTAGGCAGTAACACGCTAGGGATCCGGCATTTTGGCCAAAAGCGGGGACCATCAATTCCTTCAACCTTATACTGATACATTTCATGCCATGTGTTTAACCAATAACATTGGTCCACCCAATCCTCTGGTATCCAAACCTCTTGCCATGAGATGCCATGTTGTAGATTGCAGCAACAACATGTTTACATGGAATACCAGTTAGCTCTCATTCCCTACATGCACATTTCCTAAGAGTCATATTGACAACACACTGGTCATTCCAAGGTCCCTTACACTGGTATGTCCTCCCCCCCCCCAATTCCATACAACATTATACTCATTTGCTTTTCACTTAATGTTACTAAAAATTGTAGTTGCAGTTGGGGTTTATGGACCTTTACATTTGTCTATCACCTGCTGCACAATGCAAATTCTCTTCGTAAGATACTCCTTTATGTATTCCAAACAGCCAATGATTGGTTGATCTCGGGCATCCACCAACTTGCTATTAAAAGATTCACATAAGTTGTTTAGTAGGATGTCACATTTAGCTCTCCTTGTATGTTACATAAAGTAGCAACATTGGTTTTCAGCATTCAAACAATACTGTTAGAAAGAAATGCTAGGATTATATTATACCTGAAAAATGTGACCTAGACCATCATGATGGTGGTATTTTTTATAACCAATCATACCACTGCTTTGAGCTCCTCCATTAAACGATTAAACCGAACCACTGTTGATGTTGTTGCACACTTTCAAAGAAAGTCCTTGTAAATTCTTCCCTTGAATAACATCTTCATGTTGTCATATATTTGTTTGACACAAAATCTATATTCACCAGCAGGAAACAGTTTTGCAATGGCTGGTAATATCCCCTATAACAATAAACATAATATATGAATCTAGGGTGTATAATGTACAAATTAAATAAGCAAACTATAATTATACCTTTTGTCTATCTGAGATGAAGGTGAAGTTTGAATTAGGTTGCAAATCAAGGTCATCTCCTAGATTGGAAAGAAACCATAACCATGAACTCTTGCACTCAGCTTCAACAATTTCATAAGCAAGTTGACACAACCCATTATTGCTATCCACACTAACAGCAGTTAAGACTTGACCAGTATATGGTCCTTTGATAAAAGCTCCATCCAAACCCAGTGTTTGCCATCTTCCTACTCTGTAACCTACTTTCAGGTTACCAATACAAACAAAAATCCGTTTGAAAACTTTTGAATTCAGGGTTAAATCAATGTTTGCTTTTGCTTGAGTCTTCACAGTTGTATCCCTATTTCTTTCCTTCAATTCCATCGCATAATCCCTAAGCACAACATATTGCTCTTCATAGTCACCCAAGATGTGTTTCATCGCTATGTCTTTTGCTCTGAATACCTTTGTTCTAGGGAGGTTGACCTGAATTTTTCTTTATTTGATCTTGTAGAGCAAGGATCGAGATCTTAGGGTTCGAAATTAGAATTTTACCAACCTCTATTGATATGAATCTTGCGGTTATAGTTCTGACTTCTGAGATCTCTTGTTTGGAGGCATTTATGTTCATCAGTCAACGTTTTGACACTCGAAGACATTTCATCCCCAACTTTTGAGATGTGTAGGGACCAAGGGCATATAGGTTTCTTTTTAGAACAATTTTTGTCCTTAAAGGTTTTGGCTTTCCCAGTCTTGCCCTTTGACTGTAAAGAACAAGGCTTATTTTGAAAACCTCATTTCATTGAGCTGTTATCATTCTCTGCATGTTTCCCCTTACCACAACCCACAACGAGCCCCTCACAGAGCGCTCTAACCCTTTCGTTATCACACTTCTCTACCCTAACATCTCTTCTAGTCTCTAAAGCATAAATCTTTATCTTCTCTATAGTTTCCTTCCTTGTTGCAAATGCTTGTGTTACAAAGAGCTCACCCATTTGAATGTTTTCTTTCCCCCGTGTACTACTTTCTATTTTTTCAACATTCTCTTTCTCGTGTTCACAATGGGGGGAGCATCATGATCTTCACCACTATCAAATTCATCAAAGTCAACATCACCCGTTTCCCAATGCTCCGCCATACTAGCAGCCATGCTTGTAACATGGTCAATGTAGACATCAAGGTCAAACTTCTATCCTTTCATGTCCACTAGTGGCTCAGGTGAGAGTACCTGATCATCTTGTTCAAAGTCACTTACATCACTTTTATCCACATTATCTAGTTCCTGAGTGTCCCTTTAAAAGTCTTTGCGTCCACATCTTCCCTCTAAACAACCTCTTCTTCCACACCTTCATCATTAAACCCAATACCAACATCCTTATTTTCTTGATCAACATTGCCAAACAAGACATATTCATTTCCTTGCTGAAGTTCATCTACCATGTCTGAGTAATCTTCTTCATAAAAAGCATTGTCTTGTTGGAACAAGTTATCATCTAGATGAATGAATGTTTGTTTCTCAGCTTCTACAACATTTGCATTCTGTATGCCCTCTTCCATTTTGTTAGCTTGGCTACACTTATCCATTTAACTATTTATTCCATCAACTTTGCTTGTTGAAGCTTCACTTTCATTCAGTATGTCATCAACAGAATCAAGCCATCCCAACAACAACATTTTCCTTCCCCTTTTCCAGGAAGATTTTTAGCAAGATTCTCCTTCAATATTTCCTCAATAAGCAATCCTTATAAATATCAACAATACCAGCGCACGATACAACATGATCCCCATAAATATCACCCGTAAAGACCCTGGAACAAGCTGAGCACGGGATTTGATCAGAGAAAAGTGGAACACGTAGCCGATAGCATAACACACAACGGTAGGTCCTAGCGTTCATATTCTGTCCCAACCCAGATATCAGAACCACCCTAAGCCAGTTTGAAGTGTAATCCT
The DNA here is from genome assembly GCA_014162995.1 of Artemisia annua. NCBI lineage: Eukaryota > Viridiplantae > Streptophyta > Magnoliopsida > Asterales > Asteraceae > Artemisia > Artemisia annua. Next base: position 145,058 of record LBNU01019294.1, read on the forward strand.
CCATTTGCGATTTCCATAACGCCATATGTCGAGTAGATAGGGAAAGAGTAGATTCAGCCATTCGGATAACACATGTGAAATATATATATATCTGCCAGTTTCTTCGTGAGTTTTGGGGCAGGGATCTCACTTGGATTACTCAAAAGGCCAATCTCCATTTNCCTAAGCCAGTTTGAAGTGTAATCCTCCATTTGCGATTTCCATAACGCCATATGTCGAGTAGATAGGGAAAGAGTAGATTCAGCCATTCGGATAACACATGTGAAATATATATATATCTGCCAGTTTCTTCGTGAGTTTTGGGGCAGGGATCTCACTTGGATTACTCAAAAGGCCAATCTCCATTTTCACATTAAAAGCACACAAGGCAGCATCAAAGGAAGGCCCAGAAGTTACAATACCAGAATATCGGAGCAGCTTAGTTTGCAAGCTAGCAGATTGGAGTCTAGACGCAAGGAATGCATAGTTCAACATCACCTACAGAGTAAACAACAAGCCCTCCAAACAAAAAGGGTAAAGTGGCAAGCCTCCATTGCCAATCACCAAAACCAGGTCCAAAAGCAGTGACAATACGCTCCAAAGAAGAACGAAGTGCCATATCAAAAGAAATCTGAGCACGCTCAAAAACTCGGGGAGAGCATGTGTACATAGCAAAATATAATTTGGAAATACCGGAACAAGCATTAAGGAGCAACAACTCACATTGAGGGTCATTAATCTTAGAAACAGAACCCATAAGCTCAATAGTTTTGGCAACCCTTTTCATAAAAAGCTCACTACTAAAATGAAAGTCCACACTAGCAGGCCCACCCAGTAACTTAACTCCGTGCAAAGGTCGGGCAATATTAGGCGGGAAAACACCCACAATCTTGCTTCTGCTTCTAGGGTCTTCCTTTGCCCATGATGACAACAAATAAGTATATTATATTGACATCATTTATCCTTTTTAATTGACTTGTTTTACTTTATTATGTATGAGAATTGGTACTTGATTGTTTACTTTAGTGATTCTCAGGAAATAACAAGCAATTGGTGAAACTTGGCGATTTTGGACTAAATATGGAGCAAATTAATCAAGATGGAAAAGTTTACTGAAATCATGAAGATACGCCGCATCATTCTAGACAGGTGCGCCGTACAATCATACTTAGATGAATTCAAAGACCATTGCCAGACTTTGAAGAATGCGCTGCATATGATTTTATCATGCACCGCATATGAAACTTTGGTCAACGAAGAAGATCCAACTTGTTCTACTCCAGATATGCCGCATCACAAAATTGACAAACGGCGTATTACTATCAAGACTTCACCAAATACAATCCAAGACGCTGAAGGACATGCGCCGCATAAAGATTCAAGATACGCCGCATTTGAAGACAGTGTACGAATATTTCAGAATATAATAATCTGGGACCCCACGCGATGTTACCTCAATGCGCCGCATCTACTTAGTTGATGCGCCGCATCGAACCCTCAGACAGAAACTATAAATAGACCATCATTACCTACGAATTTTGTGTACAACCAAACCCTAAGGAGACGAATTCAAACAAAGAAGCAACACAAGACACACCCCAAACGAAGATCTTAGAGCAGTAAGAAGGTCATGCATGTGTATAATTCATTAAGTAGTTTTGTTTTATTGTATTAGTAAACTTTAATCTATTAGGATTGATGGGCTTGTGGCCACCATACTGCTCCCTTTAAAATTGATTTCCCATCGATTAAAAGTTTGTATGATGTTTTTTTGGTTCTTTTTATATGTGCTTTGATAACCTCTATGTCTAGCTGTGTTTTGCTTGGGCTGCCATACCCCGTCCACGCCTACTTAACTAGTGTTTAGATAAGTGGGATAGGCATAAGTGATCATTAAGGGTTTACTCGCCTATACTTAAGATCCAACGAGATAGATAAGATTACAATACTCATCATATAAAACTATCAATAAAATAAGTGACAAGCTACTTAACCATAGGACAGGCCTTCTATCTGTATCTATTATCTATCCATGTACGTGTTTGCTATTCTCTGATTCGTTCTCATTAGTTTTACTTTTCTGTTTAATCTACCAAATCTGTGCTAGTCTCTCAGACTAAACCCCCTTGTGTTAGATTAGGTTGTAAAACTAACTTAGAATATTAAAATACTGATTAGGTTAATTAGATATTACGTTCCACTCTTAGTGATCAACACTCTGCTTACCACTATCTACATACTGATCGGGTACACTGCTCGTTAGTGTGTGTGTTATAGGATAAGTCGGCAAAATATAAATTTAAAACTTGAATAGACTAAAACACCTCTATACTACACGTGATACAACGCGTATCAAGTTTTTGGCGCCGCTGATGGGGAGTGAATTGTTAATATCTGTTTATCTTATTAGTTTTTTAATTAGGTTTTTTAACTTTTTTGTTTTTTAGTTTTTATATTTTTAACCACTAACTTTGTTGTATATAAGTTAGATTGCATTCATTATATAATTTGCATATTTACTGTTTTGTGTGTTTGTTTTCCTTTGTTTTATAGTTTTTAGTTTTTCTTTTGTTTTTCTGCATTAACTGCTGTCGCTGTATTCTGCTGATACAAACGATACGGCGCATCTTTTAATTAGATGCGGCGTATTGCGTTTTAATTTTTTTATACACAACGCGTTTAATAATTTGAATACGGCGCATCTATCCCCTAGATACGACGTATTCTATTTTTAATTAGAAATCTTTTGAAACCCTAACCGACATACGGCACATCTGTTTTACAGATACGGCATATTTATTTCTTTATTAAAAACAGTTTTTGAATTATTAAATAGAAGCGGCATATCGATTTTCACCGATACGGCACATTTTAATCTAAAACAAAAATCTTGTATTTTGAAACGTAACGAAGATACGGCATATTAGCTTTTGCTTATACGGCGCATTTAATTTTTATAAATATAATTGATTTTTGATAACTTTAAACATACGGCGCATTCAAATTAATAAAGCGGTGTATTGTCTTTCCGAATAAAATTCTGATTTATTTTAAATGTAATTAGATACGGCGCATCCTATTCTAAGGATACGGCGCATCATCTGCAGATATCAGCAAGTTTTATTCTTGATATTCGTTTTTATATCGTTATATTCCTCTATCAAGCAAATCCTACTGACGATTTTTCCTATGATGACTGGGATTGCTATGGAAGATATCATAATAAACGAGTACTTGGCCATGGAACATGAGATGACAATGTGATATAATAATTAGCACACAAAGAAGCTATGGTCCTTGGAGAATGATGATGAGTGTGAAGTTTATGAAATTAGCTTGGGTGAGTTTCCAGCAATTTGCACCAGTAATGGAAGCCCTGGAGATTCGGAATGAAATAATGAACACTTGAGTACAACTTCTAATGAGACTTACGATGCTATTGTCTGCGACATACCCATATTTGACCAGTTGTTTGATTCAAAACCTCACACTGTCATGCCTGTATGCTCAATTGAAACATTTAAGAATGATGAATTCAGTATACTCACAATCGATGCTGATCTATTCACTTGGGAAACTCCTTTCGAAACTACATTCATGGAATTTAAACGCCTAAGCAGCATGGAAAGTGATGTGTTTTGTGAGAAATATAAATATTCATATAAAAGACACGGTCACCCCGAGTATCTAATAGCATTAAGTTAGCTCGTAGTTTTTAGTTTAGTTTACGTAATAAGGATGGGTCTTTACCCAATGTATACCCGATCCACAGCCCGAGTGTGGGCGTTTAGTTTGTAGTATAAATACCCCTCTTCCATCAAGGGAGAGGGTTGGACCTTCCATTTGATTTATCAAATCACATAGTTTCTCTCAAGGCTCCCAACTCTACTTTCTCTCTCTAACCCCTCTCTCTCTAGAAACCTTACATATTTTGATCCATACACACACTCCATACGTGTTTAATCATTATGAGTTAGCTACAAATGGTATCAAGAGCCATGGTTTCATCTTAGGGACTAGGTTAGCTCGAATTTTTAGTTTGGTTGTGTGTGTTTCTTTTTGGTTCGAAAGTTTTTTTTGTGGTTCTAGATTATATACTTATAGACAACGAGAGTAAGACTATTATGCATGATTTTAGAAAAACGTTTTTATCATTATTCAACAAAGAGTTTTCCTAATCGTGAGAATGTTTTGGAAAAGAATTGAGGTTTTATTGAAAGTATAATTATACAAACAAAATATCTCAATTCTTGATTTTGTGCAAAACAGAATCCTAGACTCAGATTTTGGAGGAAAATAACGAAAACACAGAAACTTTCACCATCAGATGTCCGGCCCCCTTAAATAGAGGCCGGTCCCCTTAATTTTAAGGGGGCCGCCCTTATATATTTAAGGGGTCCGCCCATCTGAAACTTGAAAGTGTCCAGAATTTTGAAATTTCAGAAAGTTTTGGTTTTTCAAGAAAGTTTAATCAATTTGTTCCATCATTCCTAATCCTAAACGCAAGTGGTTAAATGATTCACGCTTAAGGGGCTTAGTGAATATGTCGGCAATGTTATCTTCCGAGGCTACCTTTTCTATAGTGATGTTTCCTTTTTGTACGTTATCCCTAAGAAAGTGATGGCGTATTTCTATGTGTTTAGTCCTAGAGTGTTGAACGGGATTCTTACTTAAGTCTATAGCTCCTTTATTATCGCACATAATGGGGATATTTTCTAACCTGATGCCATAGTCTACGAGAGCTTGTTTCATCCATAGTGCTTGTTGACATGCCTTTCCAGTGCTTACGTATTCGACTTCGGTGGTAGAAATAGCAAGAGCGGTTTGCTTCTTCGAAAACCAAGATGTTAAACAACATCCCATAAACGTGCAAATACCACTAGTGCTCTTTCTATCTACGTAGTCTCCCGCATGATCCGAATCAACATAGACAATGGTTTCTATGCCGGATCCCTTAGGATACCATAATCCTAAGTGTATAGTGCCTTTAATGTATCGGAAGATACGCTTAACCGCTTCTAGGTGAGAGGTTTTGGGATCCTCTTGAAAGCGAGCGCAAAGGCAAACACTATACATGATATCGGCTCTACTTGCCATTAAGTATAGTAGACTTCCTATCATTCCTCTATACTTAGTATTATCTACGGACTCAACCTCTTCATCTCTTGTGAGTTTAATTTCCGTAGACATAGGTGTCTTAAGTGGTTTAGAGTCTTCCAGGCCAAATTTCTTAAGCATTTCCTTAATGTACTTAGATTGGTTAAAGAATATTACGTCTTCTAGTTGTTTTATTTGTAGTCCTAAGAAGAAGTTTAGTTCTCCCATCATAATCATCTCATCATGCATGATTTTGGCAAATTCATCACACATTTCTTGACAAGTTGAGCCAAATATAATGTCATCGACATATATTTGAACAATGATAATATGAGGGTCACTTCTTTTGGTGAAGAGAGTGTTATCTACCATTCCCATGGAATAATTATGTTTAACCAAGAATGCCTTTAGTCTATCATACCAAGCCTTTGGAGCTTGCTTAAGACCATACAAAGCTTTCTTTAGTTTATAAACATAATCAGGTTTTGCGAAGTCAATGAATCCTGGAGGTTGTGCCACTTATACCTCCTCATTGATAAAACCGTTAAGGAATGCACTCTTCACATCCATTTGGTATAACCTAAAGTCTAGGGCGCAGGCATAAGCTAAAGGATTCTAATGGATTCTAATCTAGCTACGGGGGCATAGGTTTCGTCATAATCAATTCCTTCTTGTTGATTATAACCTTGGGCGACTAACCTAGCTTTGTTCCTAGTAACTATTCCATTTTCATCTAGTTTATTCCTAAATACCCACTTAGTTCCTATTATAGTCACATTCCTAGGATTCGGTACTAATTCCCAAACATCATTTGTTTTGAATTGATTTAATTCTTCTTGCATAGCCATAATCCAACTTTCATCCTTTAAGGCTTCATTTATATTCTTAGGCTCTATTGTTGACACAAAACAAAAGAAGTTATTTTTGTCTTGTGCTTGTGATCTAAGTGTTCGTTGGTTTAGGTGACCTATGATGTTGTCTAATGGGTGTGACCTAGATTCCTTAATATTTACAACTTCGTTTTCTTCTAAATTTTCTTCCTCAATATCATTTCCTATGGGCTTTGTCTTACTAACCTCAATAGCATCTTCCTCTATAACATCATCATCTTCTAAAGGTAATGTCCTAGGTGGTGGAGGAGTTTCGTCGAAGGTTACGTTTAATGATTCTTCTACTTTCATAGTATCTTTATTTAAGACTATATATGCTTTACTATTTTGTGAGTATCCTAGAAAAATTCCTTCATTTGACTTAGGGTCGAACTTAGTGAGATAATCCTTAGTGTTGAGAATGAAGCATTTACTTCCGAATACCTTAAAGTAGCCTATGTTTGGTTTTCTACCTCTTAGTAACTCATAAGGAGTTTTTCCTAGTATTCTTCTAATGGACACCCTATTAAGTATATATGTTGAAGTATCTACGGCATGGCACCAAAATTTTTGTGGGATAGATTGCTCATTTAACATAGTTCTACTCATTTCTTGTAAGGTCCTATTTTTCCTTTCTACTACTCCATTTGATTGAGGTGTTCGTGGGGCGGAAAAGTTGTGAGATATTCCATTTAAGTCACAATATTTTCCGAATTGTACTTCGTTATCAAATTCCCTACCATGGTCCGTCCTAATTGAAACTATAGTGCAACCTAGCTTATTTTGTATCATTTTACTAAAGGTCTCAAATTTTTCAAAGGCTTCGGTCTTATCGCTTAGAAATCTAGTCCACGTGTATCGTGAATAGTCATCTACTATAACTAACGTGTAGCGATTGCCACCGTAGCTCCGCACCGCGGATGGACCGAAGAGGTCCATATGAAGTAGTTCTAAGCATCTAGTGGTGGATACTATATTCTTAGCTTTATGACTAGCGTGTGCTTGTTTTCCTATTTTACATGCATCGCAAAAGTGTTGATTATACTTAAGGCTAGGCAAGTTTCTAACTAGTTCCTTAGATACCAATGATTGGATTTGTTGCATGTTTGCATGACCTAATCTCCTATGCCACAAAGTGGAGTTTTCATCTAGGGTCGCTAGGCATATCCTATCTTCCAATTTATCTCCTAGTTTCATGACATATACGCCGCCTTTCCTAATTCCTCTACCTATGACTTTATCATCCTTAATAATTACACTATTTTTATCGGTAAAGGTAACCCTACACTTATTGTCACATATTTGTCCTACACTAAGCAAGTTGTATGTTAAATTATCTACATGCTCAACATTTTCAATAGTTAGGGAGTCTTGAGAGATCGTACCTTTGCCTATGATTTTTCCACGACGATCACTACCAAAAATAACATTACCTCCATTGTAGGCTTTGTACGTAGAGAATAGCTTGCGATTCCCCGTCATGTGTCTTGAGCACCCGCTATCCTTTACCCATTCATCGGGCTCCAAATTTATTCCTAGACAAATTTCATTAGATGCTTGAGCGACTAAGCATTCCCCTTTGTTCTTCTTGTCTTCATCATTAACTTTTTTTCTTCGTGTTGTTTTCCTTTTATCTTGTGTTCTTTGTCGCTTTTTAATGAGTCTTTTAAATTCTTTGACGGCCTTTGCATATTCTTCGTCTTCACTTTCGGAACTAGAATCATCATCTTCATCGTCACTTAGTTCCTTCTTGGTTGACATCTCTTCATAGTCTTCTTGTTCATCCTTGCTCATGTTGTTTTCGGCGTCATTACCTACATATAAGACATTTGAACTCGTAGCACTTGTACTTATTTCAACTAAATATTTGTCTACTATACTCTCTTTTGCTACTAAGTCATTTGAAAGTTTTTCTTTGGCTTGACATTCTTCTTGGTGATGTTTTGAAAGACTTTTCCACATGTCATTTGCTATTTGACAAAAAAATATTCTTTCATATTCAACATTTGAAATAGCTTTGTATATAATAAATTTAGCCAAGTTATTTAGTTTTTCAAAAGTAGTATTTATCGATTTAATATCACCAATTGAAATGACATGCCAAAGATCATAGTCTATTGATTTCACATAACTTTCGAATTGATTTTTCCATGTAAGAAAATTTTCATTTTCAAGAAATGGTGGTCTAAAAACAATTTTCCCTTCTATATATTTTTCCATTTCCATAGATCGATTTCAAGTTTTAAAATACAATATATTTTAAAAATCTTGTTTGACGTGGCTCCTGATACCAATTGTGGAAAACTAGAAGGGGGGGGGGTTGAATAGTTTTACGTCTTTTTAATTTACAAAAACCTTGTTCATCAAAACACCAATTCAAACTTTATGTTTCACCAATAGACTTGCACAATTATAAGCAACGATATCAACAAGTATATGATATGACAAATGTGAAAGTAAGTAAATAAGTAAAAGGATAGAGTTGGAAAAATGGCACCGTGAGACAAAGGATTTATAGTGGTTCGGCTACGAATCTCCTCTTCGTCCTACTCCACTCCCCGAGCACCTAACTCGGGAGTTTTCTTCACTATGTCAACAAGATCCCTTATGGCGGAGAAAACCTTACACAACTTTTGCTTACACCGGTTTAACGACACAAAGCTAAATGTCGGGTCCTAATAGTAGCTAGAACCAATCTTACAACACACCACGACTTCTTCTTCTTCTTCTTCACAACACAACTTCTTCTTCACAACACAACTTCTTCTCTTCACAACACAACTACTTCACTACTATACACTACTTCACTACTTATTCTTCTTTACTACCCAACTCCTATTCACAACTAGCACTACTAAAACTACTTACACTAATCACAACACAACTACACAAGTACTATACACAATATATATACAATACTTCTTGAACTTGAGGTTGAAGGAGTATTCTTCTTTTGCACTTAGGATGATGATGGATGATGAGGGATTGAATCACTTGAAACAAGGATTAGTAATCTAATGATCAAAGCGTTTTGGAAGATGTTTAGAGAGATTTGAGATCTGAATTTTTCGTGCAAAAGGTGAGGTAAAATACCAGATTTAAGGTGGTATTTATAGGGGAAAAATTCTGACAAAATCTGACACAGGAGCGTGCCGGTCCCCTTAATTATGGCCGGCCCCCTTAAAATTAAGGGGACCGCCCCTTATAATTAAGGGGGCCGCCCTACTGTAACGGCCATAAATTTTGTCGTTAGTGGGGAAAGTTTATTTGGTGAAAAACTTAACTGATTTTGGTTAAAAATTTGAATTCATATATTTAGTATGATTAAAACATTTTTCTTTATTACCAAAATTGTTTTTAAAAAATATATAAGATGTTTATATAATTAAATAAGCTTTGTAGTAATTAATTAAATACCCCTTTGATCATGAGATGTATTAAGCACTTGTTTATTCATACCTTAAGTGATTAAGTTGGATACAATGATATAAACTAGCTTAATACTTGTTTACGTAGTAATCTTACGTTTAATGATTTTACATTTTGTGATCGTCAAAACGTAGAGATATCGANAGTTGCGAATAGTATAATTACAATCTGACGTTGCAAGTTGACTCTTGCGATTTGACTAATTGTGATTTGACCTGGTGTGACTTGACTCATTGTGACTTAACTCAAATTACTTATTGTACCTTGCAAAGTTTAACTTCTCACATCCAATTAATCAAGCACTCAGAGTATTATGGTTTCTCTTGTTGATGTAGTAAATCCTGCGAAAGATTTGATTTTTCGGTTTAAATCACAAGGGTTGTAAAATCCCATGTACGATTATACGATGACAAGCACTACTACTTCTGATGACATTCAAGCTGCCGGGCCCGACACCCGCCCTCCTATGCTGGATAGGACGGATTACGAATCATGGGCTCAAAGAATTCGTCTCTACTGTAGGGGCAAAGAGAACGGTGAAAACATTCTTCGTTCAATTGATGAAGGACCATTTCAAATGGGTACTACAAGAGATGTTATCACCACCGGTGAAGATGGAGCAGTCACCTTTGGAATCGACAGACCACGCACCTACAATGATCTTAGTGAGGATGAAAAGAAGCGCTATGATGCTGACATTCGTGCGTCTAACATTGTGATCCAAGGACTTCCCAAAGATGTTTAAAAGCTGATCAACTTCAACACGGAAGCAAAAGCTGTTTGGGACAATGTCAAGATGCTTCTAGTCGGCTCAGAACTGACCAAGGAAGATCGTGAGTCTCAGTTGTATGATGAATTTGAGCATTTCAAGATGAATCCTGGTGAAAACATCACCGACTACTATGTCAAATTTCACAAGCTTGTGAATGATATGAGAATGATCCGAATGACAATGCCAAACATCCAACTCAACTCTAAGTTTGTGAATAACATGTCACCCGAGTGGGATCGTTTTGTTACTGCTGTGAAGCTCAACAAAGGACGGAGAAATACCAACTATGAACAGCTTTTTGCTTACTTACAACAACATGAGAAACATGCAGTTTATGATCGTCAATTAAGGGAAAAACTCAATCCATTTTTGACAAATGATTCACTTGCATTCATGAATAGTATGTTGCCAATCAATCAACCTTCGTCATCCTTAGATCAATCATCCTTGCAATCGCCAGCTGCCATGAATACCCATCTGGACTAAGGGTATTCTCATACTGACAAGATGATTGATAATCTTTCCAACCAAGTTTCTTTACTCGTCCAACAATTCAGAGCTACACTTCCACAAACCAACAACCAACTTAGAACCTCTTCTAATCCACATAATCAGGCTGTTGTGGAAGATGGAAGAGTGATGGTTCAGAATGTTCAAGGAAGACAGAATGTGAACCAAAGGTAATGTGTAGAAAAGGATTGGGAATGTTAATCAGGGACAAGGAAGGCAACCAAAGTGCTACAACTGTGGGGGTTTGGGTCACATAACAAGAAACGGCACACAGCCAAAGCGTCCTTAGAACTCCGACTACTTTAAGGACAAGATGTTTCTTATGCAAGCACAATAGAATGGAGTTGTGCTGAATGAGGAAGACTTGGCGTTTCTTGCTGGGGATGAGGGTAATACATTTGATGCTAATGTCGATGACCAACCAGTTCAAGATTTAGCCCTTAATGACCCAAACATCTTCTAAGCTGATGATTGTGAAGCCTTCGACTCAGATGTTGATGATGAACCCACTGCTCAAACCATCTTCATGGCCAACTTATCTTCTGCAGTCTCATCACCTCATCAATCTAGTCCCTCCAATTCATCGGTCATATCTGAGGTACTCAAACTATATGACATGTGTGGCAGATTGGATGAACTGAAGATTTCCTACAATGTACAAAAGACATATGTTGTCGAGTCACATGCTGTTGAGTTGGAAAATTGTGATGATTTCCCAATCAAACAACATGTGAATCATGACAAAGAAGTTGTTGTACCACGTGGAGATTCTTCCAATGTTCATATTATGAATGTGGTGCATGAACAAAAGATGTCTTGCAAAGAACAACAATCTAACGATGCCGATTCAGATGCTGCAAATATGGGAAATAGTAATATTATTCCATATGAGCAACATGTGAATCACAACGATGAGCCTATTGTTCCTAGTGATGCATCTTCTGTGGTTGATAATTATGAGATGCATGAAAACACCTTATTTGTTCCTGATGACACCTTGACCACTAGAATTAATATCCTTAAGAAGCAAGTGACCATGTATGAACAACGTGCAAAATTTGAACTCACTGAGCGGGAACAAAAAATGGATTGGCATATGCGTGCAGTTATAACTGAAAGTAATTTAAGGGAAGAAGCATTAAAAAGAGAGTTATATTTGTTACAAAAACAACTTGATCAATCTGTTAAACAAAAAAAGGAGATTCAAGAAAAGGTAACTACTTTGAAACATGATTTTCATGAAAAAGAAACAAAACTCTTAAATGATATTTCCAAAATAAAGACTTTGAAAAACAAACTTGAAGACAAACTGTATAAGCAAGGCCAAACCATCCAAACCGTTCAAATGATGCATAAGCACAAAAAGTTATGTGATGAACATAGTGAAAATGAGGTAGGTAAATCTAAAACGATCTTCCTTAGGAACGCTAAATTGCTCAACCTGCCTTATATGATAGTAACGAGTTGTTTAAACCTGGTCATACCCCACCCGATGTGCCATCATTTGAGGAGACTAATGAGTTAGAGGATTTTAATAGAGAGAAATTAGTTGAGAAAATGAAAGATCCCAAGTGCATTAAATTTAGTGTCAATGTCAAACCACATGATTACACTGAGGAAAACCGCTTAGCCATCTTTGTTCCTCAAACTAAGCTGACACCAGAACAAATCTTTTGGTCCTTAGACTCTGAAAAATTGAAAGCGAAAGCACTTCAGGAGAACTCCCCACCCCTTAGGAAAATTGCTGCTGCAACGGTGTATCCTCCCAATACACCAATGCACTTAGTTCCTTTGTCTCTTCCCACTAAATGCAATACTCTTATAAGTATATATGTTCTGTGTCAAATGTTTGCCGATTTTGATAAAACATGTAAAAAGAGAATTACACCAACGGGAATTACTGAAGGGGAAAGGGGATTTGAACAAACAAAAGAGTGCTACTTAACTGAGGTTATACCAATTTTTAGTCTCATCAAAGAACATTTTGAGGGTATGCAAAAAACCCTTGAAACTGAAGTTAAAGAGATGAAAGAAGTATTTAAAAATGTAGAAAATTAGGGAAAAGTGATTGCAATAGATCTTAAAAGTTGTGAAATTGAAATAAAAACATCCTCAGCACGAATGAGGAACTGATTACTTAATGTATTGCACAAGATGTATTTTATACTGCTACTGATTCTGCATTATCTGCATGTCAATTTCATGAAATGTCTGTTGCATTGAATGTTTTCCAGAATCGTGTTGTTAAGCTTGAGGGGGGGAATTTAAACTACATCAAAAAATTCAAAACGATGACCATGATAATATGGTTAGGCATTTTTCAATACTAGAGGTTGATAATCTTAATTTACAATTAAAGTTTCAACATCTAGAAGAAAGAATTAAAATCTCAAATGCCAAGACATCTACGGATGCTCCTGAATTTGATGTATATTTTGAATTAACCAAACGGGATGAAAAAAATTCAAGCTCACACGAACACGATTCGAAAGTTGAGGGCTCAAATTGCCCAATTAAAGTTTAACTTGAGTGAAGTAACTGACTCCAATAATCCAAAGTCGATAGATTCTCAGAAATTTCAAAATCAAGACACCATTAACAAATTGCAACATGATAATGAGTGGCTTCAAGCTGAAATGTCTAATGCTAAGCAACGTTACAAAGAGTTATTTAAGTCAATTAAAATCACACATGAGAAACATAATGAAAAAGTAACTTCTTTGTTAAATGAGATTGAGAATCTAAAGACCAAGGTGAAAAGAAATGCCAGTTACTTCATGTGACCATGTGATCTCTAAGGTTTGTGCTTGTAAGAAATATGAATGTGATGCTGTGAATCCTCTTCCCCTTAGGAATAATAAGTTAGTTCATAGTGACTATCTTAGACATCTTAAGCATTGCCTTGACATGCTTCAAGAAACCATTGAAGAGGATAGGATAGCCAAACCACTTGATGATGCTATTGTAGATGCATGCTTTCTCACTAATAGATCTCAGGAACTCTTAGAATATGCAATTGGTACATGTCCTAAGATTGATAACAAGCAAGATAGATCATCTGCATCATCCTCCAAGACCAAGAACAAGCATGTTACCTTTGCTGAACCTTAGAAAACATCAGAACTCAACACATCAACTTCTGAAAAACAAATGGCAAGTAAACAAACTAATGTTCCCATCATTGCTTCTATAGGAGTAAAATGTTTTACTAAAGCTAGCGGGTCACAGCCTAGGTGCAATACAAAGAATGATTGACTTCGCCAGCTAAGAGTACACATGAGAAGGAAGTAGAAGACTTTATTAGGAACGATAAATTTGTGTCAAATGAAAAGAATCGTGTTGATTCGAGTAATTGCTTTACGCATACTGTAATTAATTCGAATTCTGATGCTATTTGTAAGACTTGTAATGACGGCTTAATTTTCGGTAATCATGATGATTTTGTTGTGTCGTATTTGATGTCTTCCAAACGATCCCATGTTAAGAATGTTATGAAAACTAGACGAAAAAGGCATGTTTGGAGAGCGACAGGAAAGTTGTTCACTAATGTTGGTTATCAATGGAAGCCCACTGGAAGAAAATTTACTTTAGGAGAAAAGTGCCCTTTAACTAAGCTCACTAATTCTAAAGTAGTGCCAATTAAGGAATGGAGACCTACCGGTAGAATATTTCCACTAGAAACACAATGCACCATAACTAAGTCTATTGTATCATCTAGTAAATGTTCCACCAGTGTTTCCATGGCCTCTGATAATCCAATATCTGTGTGTGCTAACCAAACGGACCCCAATCTTATGTAGGGCTCCAACTTTTTCAGTTATCCACCGTTGTCTATTTTCAAATACAGGTCATACTAATCGTCCTTTGGTATTTGGACTCAGGCTGCTCAAAACATATGACTGGGGATCGCTCTCGGCTCAAGAAATTCATGAAAAAGTTCATTGGGACTGTTAGATTCCCGGAACGACCATTTTGGGGCAATTATGGGTTATGGAGATTATGTATTTGGTGACAGTGTAATTTCCAGGGTGTACTACGTAGAAGGACTTGGGCACAATTTGTTCTTTGTTGGTCAATTTTGTGATTCAGATCTTGAAGTTGCATTCAGAAAACACATTTGTTTCGTCAGAGAATTGGATGGTATTGATCTTCTTAAAGGCAGCAGTGGCACCAATCTTTACACCATCTCAATTGAAGAAATGATGCGGTCCTCTCCTATTTGCTTACTCTCAAAGGCTTCAAAGAACAAATCTTGGCTTTGGCACCGTCGTTTGAACCATTTGAACTTCGGCACCATTAATGAACTTACTCGCAAGGATCTTGTTCGAGGCATGCCCAGATTAAAGTATGAAAAGGATCATCTATGTTCAGCATGTCAAATGGGTAAAAGCGAAAAGCACACTCACAAACCCAAAACTGTCAACACCATCATGGAAGTTCTACATGCTCTTCAATTGTTGATGACTACTCTCGCTTTACATGGGTGAACTTTTTGAGATCCAAGGACGAGACTTCGGAGATTATCATAAGACTTATCAAGCAATTGCTAGTCAGACTCAACAAGACCGTCAGATTCATCCGCACTGACAATGGAACGGAGTTTGTTAACAAGAAACTTACTCAATTTTATGAAAGTATCGGCATTAATCAACAAAAGAGCATTCCACGCACTCCTCAACAGAATGGAGTTGTTGAAAGGCGTAACCGTACTCTTGTTGAGGCTGCTCAGACCATGCTAATATTTTCTAAAGCTCCGATGTTCCTTTGGGCTGAAGCCATTGCAACTGCTTGTTACACTCAGAATCGACCCTTGATACATTCTCTCCACTGCAAGACTCCATATGAACTGGTGCATAATAGAAAACCAGACCTTTCGTTTCTACGAGTATTTGGTGCACTCTGTTATCCAACAAACGATAGTGAAGACCTTGGGAAACTTAGGGCAGATATCGGTTTCTTCGTTGGATATGCTCTAGATCCAAAGGGATACCTAATCTACAACAAACGTACCCGAGAAATCATGAAAACAATTCACTTAAAATTTGATGAGCTGACTGAGCAACCGGCTCTTGGACACTCAAGTTCTGGACCCACACCTAACCTTTTGAACCTCCAGCTGAGGCAGCAAATGTTCCTCAAAATGCAAATGGTCCATCTACTTCGATTTCCATTGATCAAGATGCACCTACCACAAGTCATTCTCCTGCATCGTCAAATCTTCAATCCTCCTCCATTCATCAAGGATCAGCAGTCGATAATTCTTTTGATGTGAATCCTTTTGCTCCTCCTGAAGAGGTTCCCGTAGATGTTCCATTCGAAAACATCTTCGCTCCTGAATCATCTACAGAGACATCTTCATCTGAGGAACTAAATTCGGCTACTTCTGTTCCATATCCCCAACCACATGACCATCTCAGAAGATGGCCTAATGATCATCCGATTGACAACATCATTGGAAATCCTTCATGTCCCGTGTCCACAAGAAAACAACTTGCTACCGATGCACTGTGGTGCTTCTTCAATTCCATACTCTCAAAGGCTGAACCCAAAGACTTCAAGGCTGCCATCGCTAAAGAGTGTTGGTTCAATGTGATGCAAGAAGAAATTCATGAATTTGATTGCCTAGACGTATGGGAATTGGTACCGCCTCCAGATTGTGCAATGGTTATCGCTCTAAATTGGATCTTCAAAGTTAAACTCGATGAGCATGGTGATATTTTGAAGAATAAGGCTTGGTTAGTTGCAAAGGGATATAGTCAAGAAGAGGGAATTGACTTTGAAGAATCTTTTTCCCCAGCTGCACGTATTGAGGCTATTAGAATCTTTCTGGCCAATGCTGCTAGCCAGAATATGATTGTCTACCAGATGGATGTTAAAACTGCCTTCTTGAATGGGGATTTAAATGAGGTTGTTTATGTTACTCAACCGGAAGGATTCGAGGACCCTGACCGCCCTAACCATGTCTACCGATTAAAGAAGGCTCTCTATGGTCTAAAGCAAGCACCAAGGGCGTGGTACGACACCTTGTCTAAGTTTCTTCTAGCAAACAACTTCTCAAAAGGTGTTGTCGATCCTACCTTGTTCACAAGGAAAGCAGGCAAACATCTACTCCATGTTCATATATACGTAGATGATATCATATTTGCCTCCTCTGATCCCTTGGAATGTGACCGGTTTTCCAATCAGATGAGGTCAAAGTTCCAAATGTCGATGATGGGACAAATGACGTTCTTTTTGGGATTAAAAATATCCCAGAATCCAAGTGGAATCTTCATAAATCAAGCCAAATATGCTAACGAGATTCTTAAGAAATTTGGATTTGATGCAAATGATGCCGTTGACACTCCTATGGTTGAAAGATCGAAATTGGATGATGACATTTCTGGGGTTCCAGTTGATCAAACTAAGTACCGAAGCATGATTGGATCTCTAATGTATCTTACTGCCAGCAGGCCAGACCTTCTATTTGCTGTGTGCATGTGTGCTCGGTATCAATCCAAGCCAACCAAAAAGCACTTGGAAGCTTTCAAGAGAGTCTTTAGATACTTACAAGGAACCATTCACATGGGTCTCTGGTATCCTAAGGACACGTCAATGGCACTCACGGCCTATTCTGATGCAGACCATGCGGGGTGTCAAGATACTCGTCGAAGTACTTCAGGAGGTGCTCAATTTCTGGGAGAAAAACTTGTAAGCTGGTCATCCAAGAGGCAAATGAGTACATCCATATCTTCTACAGAGGCAGAATACATTGCCATGTCTTCATGTTGCGCTCAAATCTTGTGGATGAGATCTCAATTGTCAGACTTTGGCTTTGCACACAACAAGATTCCGATGTACTGTGATAACAAAAGTGCTATTGCTCTTTGCTGCAACAACTTCCAGTACTCCCGATCCAAGCACATTGATATCCGGCATCATTTCATCAGGTGATGAGGCGAAAAGTGTACCGCTTTTGGGGGGTCATTTAAGCCCTAAATCGTAATTATATGATCAAATATTGCCCTAAATCGTTCCTTTTGTCATTTTAGGTACTTTGGAGAAGAAATCTGGAAAAGGAAGCATTTTGGACGTTTTTGGAGCATAAAAGTGAAGAAAATGACAAAGTCTCTGAATCTGCTGGAACAGTACCCATGACGGCGTCAAGACTTAGGAGGTGACGCCGTCAAGCTAGACAAACGGAGGTGGATGTGAAGATTGTCCTTGATAAGCCAGAATGGAATTTTAGAACTGAAATGGGGACGGCGTCAAGAGGCCGTCAGGAAACCCTAGCACGGCGAGGTGACGGCGTCACAACCCAAAGAGTGACGCCGTCAGATCTGTTTTCCTATATATATTTTCGCAATTTTCATTCATTGTGTGGAAATTTTTAGGGAGGAACCCTAATACGAATTTTAGCAGCTTTTTCAAGGTTTTTTACCTTGAGATCTTCCATGTTACATTGAAGATAAGTTATCAATTAATCATTCAATATGTCTATGTGTTGTTTGATTCTATCTTGTTCTTTTCTTTTGTTTAACATGCTAGGCTAGGTTTTCTTCGTGTTTGCTTAGATCTAATGAAACCTAACTATTAATTATTGGTTGAATGGTGTGTTATTAATTGTATTGGATGAATGTTTATCGATGTTAGGCTTAAGAAAACTGGCTAACCTCCTATACGGTAACTTGCTTGAACGTCTTAAGAAACATGATCGGATGTGTACTACGATTATGTGGTTGTATTTAATGCATAAGCGAATTTTTGTGATCCCATGTTAGGAGCTTTTAGTCGGCTCGACATATGAGTGAAGTAGGAGCTTATAGAGTTGGGGAAGTTCGTACACACCCCCATGACTGGTATTAAGGAATGCAACCCGTCATCCACGTAATTATAACACACTAATCAACCGGTAAAAGATAGTTAGGGATTAATGAAATCTAAGTAAACATACTTCTCTCCATATTAGTTTTCACAACTATTTTATTTTCGTTTATTTATTTTATTTGCATTTGTAGTTAATTGGGTTAGTTGACTAGCAACTAATTCCGCCCACTCCTTCAAACCCGAGATAATTTTACTTGCTTTCCTAAAAACATAAAATATAAAAAAGAATCTTCCCTCACCATTAGACCTATTAGAGTAGTTTTTCAATCCTAACGACACTTTTCCCCTAGAGAACGATCAATCCCCCGGTACTTGACACTACACTATACTACATCGGTCAGGTACACTGCCTGGTGGGGATTGCAAGCCTCTTAAGATCCCTTGAGAGGTAAAACCTGTTGTAAGGTCGCAAAACCACGCATCAAGTTTTTGGCGCCGCTGCCGTGGAATAGTTATTGTTTAGGTTGAATTTTTATTTTATTATGTCTACTCACTAGATTCCTTTCTAGTGAGATTTTTATTTTATTTTTCTAGGATTTCATTAGTCTATCTTATTTCTTCGTGTCTTTGTTCGTAACCATTACCATCCGACATCATGGAAGGTGGTAATATCCTTGATCCCAACAACCCACCACCACAACAACCACTACAACAAAACTTGGCTTTAAGCTGAAATGTCTAATGCTAAGCAACGTTACAAAGAGCTATTTAAGTCAATTAAAATCACACATGAGAAACACAATGAAAAAGTAACTTCTTTGTTAAATGAGGTTGAGAATCTAAAGACCAAGGTGAAAAGAAATGCCAGTTACTTCATGTGACCATGTGATCTCTAAGGTTTGTGCTTGTAAGAAATATGAATGTGATGCTGTGAATATTCTTCTTCCCCTTAGGAATAATAAGTTAGTTCATAGTGACTATCTTAGACATCTTAAGGATTGCATTGACATGCTTCAAGAAACTATTGAAGAGGATAGGATAGCCAAACCACTTGATGATGCTATTGTAGATGCATGCTTTCTCACTAATAGTTCTCAGGAACTCTTAGAATATGCAATTGGTACATGTCCTAAGATTGATAACAAGCAAGATAGATCATCTGCATCATCCTCCAAGACCAAGAACAAGCATGTTACCTTTGCTGAACCTTTGAAAACATCAGAACTCAACACATCAACTTCTGAAAAACAAATGGCAAGTAAACAAACTAATGTTCCCATCATTGCTTCTATAGGAGTAAAATGTGTTACTAAAGCTAGCGGGTCACAGCCTAGGTGCAATACAAAGAATGATAGGACTTCGCCAGCTAAGAGTACACATGAGAAGGAAGTAGAAGACTTTATTAGGAATGATAAATTTGTGTCAAATGAAAAGAATCGTGTTGATTCGAGTAATTGCTTTACGGATACTGTAATTAATTTGAATTCTGATGCTATTTGTAAGACTTGTAATGACTGCTTAATTTTCGGTAATCATGATGATTTTGTTGTGTCGTATTTGATGTCTTCCAAACGATCCCATGTTAAGAATGTTATGAAAACTAGACGAAAAAGGCATGTTTGGAGAGCAACAGGAAAGTTGTTCACTAATGTTGGTTATCAATGGAAGCCCACTGGAAGAAAATTTACTTTAGGAGAAAAGTGCCCTTTAACTAAGCTCACTAATTCTAAAGTAGTGCCAATTAAGGAATGGAGACCTACCGGTAGAATATTTCCACTAGAAACACAATGCACCATAATTAAGTCTATTGTATCATCTAGTAAATGTTCCACCAGTGTTTCCATGGCCTCTGATAATCCAATATCTGTGTGTGCTAATCAAACGGACCCCAATCTTATGTAGGGCTCCAACTTTTTCAGTAATCCACCGTTGTCTATTTTCAAATACAGGTCGTACAAATCGTCCTTTGGTATTTGGACTCAGGCTGCTCAAAACATATGACTGGGGATCGCTCTCGGCTCAAGAAATTCATGAAAAAGTTCATTAGGACTATTAAATTCGGGAACGACCATTTTGGGGCAATTATGGGTTATGGAGATTATGTATTTGGTGACAGTGTAATTTCCAGGGTGTACTACGTAGAAGGACTTGGGCATAATTTGTTCTTTGTTGGTCAATTTTGTGATTCAGATCTCAAAGTTGCATTCAGAAAACACATTTGTTTCGTCAGAGAATTGGATGGTATTGATCTTCTTAAAGGCAGCTGTGGCACCAATCTTTACACCATCTCAATTGAAGAAATGATGCGGTCCTCTCCTATTTGCTTACTCTCAAAGGCTTCAAAGAACAAATCTTGGCTTTGGCACCGTCGTTTGAACCATTTGAACTTCGGCACCATTAATGAACT
>LBNU01019295.1:6689-24847 GCA_014162995.1 Artemisia annua
TGACGGCCCAAGCACAATATACAGTGACCGGCGTCAGAAGTAAGATCTAGGCCATCCGAGACCCTAATGATGGCAGCTCGACGACGGTCAGAACCCATAACCCTGACGCCGCAGAGTGTAAAATACTATAGTATTTTCTATTTTTCATTCATGAGTGTGAAACTTTGTGCAATTTGGAAAAACCCTAAAGATGAATTTGGTGTATTTTAAAGTTTTTCACCCTTGAATCCTTCATGTTCAAATTAAAGATAATCCTCACTAAATTAATGCAATATGTCTAATGTGTTGTAATCTATCTTATGCTGTCTTCAATTAATGCAAGTAGATTTTTCTTGTGTTTCCTAAGATCTAATGAAACTCTATATTAATTATTGTTGATTGGTGTTCATTACTTGCCTGGAGAATGTTTCTCAATTATTACTTGTCTTGAACGTTTAAAGAAACATGTAAGCTAATGCGTAACTAGGTATTAAGCAATAGTATTGTAACCATGAGCCTACTGTTACATCCCTATGATTGGTGCGTTACGCATCGTTAGGAGAGATAAAGAGCTCATAGAATTGGGAGATATGTACGCCACAACCCAATGAATTGTTAAGGAATAAACACCGTCTCCACGCCAAGTAATAATCACCAATTCACGTAAAAATAGTTAGGGAGAAAGAAACTAATAAACATTTGTCTCCATATAGTTTCACAACCACATGTTTATTTTTGATTTTTTAATTGGGCAATTGTCAGTTTTTTGGGGTTTAGTTGACTAGCAACTAATTCCGCCACTCCTCCAAAACCCGAGTGATTTTACTGCTCTTCTAAAAAAGTAAAAAATACAAAAAAATCTTTCCTTCCCCTTAGACCTTTAGATTAGTGTTTATCTAACCTAACGAACACAATTCCCTGTGAGCAGAACGATCCAAATCTCCCCGTCTGTACCACAATATACTTTAGACGACCGGTATCTGCTGGTGGATTGCAAGCTTCCTCTTTAGCATTACACCTGACGGCCTACTTTCTCTAACACCTGACGCCGTCAGGTGTAAACATCTTGTTTTCTTCATAGGGCGTCTAGTGTAATCTGATTCTACTCCTTTGTCAATGTTGGCTGACGGCGTCACCTTGTGACTCTGACGCCGTCAGGAAGGTTTTCCAGCTTCTTTTAAGACTTTGTCGTTTTCTTCACTTTTATGCTCCAAAAACGTCCAAATTAGCATGTTTTCCAGAATTCTTCTCAAAAGTACCTAAAATGACAAAAGGAACGATTTAGGGCCATATTTGATCACATTTACTCGAATTAGGGCTTAAATGACCCCTTAAAACGGGTACACTTTTCATCTCATCATCAAGTCAAGCAAAGTACGCCAGTTTTATAAGCCAAGCACGCCGACCTTCAGCCTCTATTAATGACCCTTTGGGCCCAAGAAAACTCTTGAAAGTTGTCGTTGTTTATCACTAAGTGCGCCGACATTCCACGGGAAGGACGCCGATCTTTCGTTCATCAACGGCGTACTTCAGTACCTGGCTAGTCAACCTCTGCCTATAAATAGAGCCTCATTTTTTGCCTCATTTTACACACCAACACTCTTTCCAACAACCAACAAAGCTCTGATAACACCTATCTCGCATTTCAATCATTGGGGTGATAGAAATTAAGTCAAAGTTCTAAAAGCGTTGTAATACTGTCTCGATATTAATTGTGGTGATCGCTAGTGACGGTAGCTTCTTCATTACAATAATTCAGAAAGTATGTTGATCATTTCGTACACTATTATCACTGTAAGCATGATTACTAAAGCCATGTTAGGCTAAACTCCTTATGGTTGCTTGGATATGTTAATATTATAAAGTGTTTGGTTATGGTTATGATCTCCTGTTGATTTCTTGTTTATGTTGCAACCTTGCTGTACCTTAAAATTATAACAATTGTTTATCTCTTTGATTATAATTACTACTTAAAAAGGGTCGAAAGATTTGGCTAGTATTTTATGATTCTCAACATATGTCTGTATGTTGACCAATTGAAGGAGAAATCGTTTTTGTATTAAAATAAACAATAAGAGTTTGAATTATTGCAACTAGTACTTCGACTTGTTAACCACTCGTTCAAGTGCTAGCAGACATAAGTCTTGGATCACAAATATAAACTGATGAAACGTTATTTTGACGAAAACAACTTAACATTTGTTAAGAACCATTGAGATCATTATCATATGCCATCACTAAGTTATAGGAACTATCCAAGTAATCATATCTGTCTCGTACTTGAAGTTAATAACAAATTGCATAAGTATTCTAAATTATCTTGATTAGTTAATTGATACATAAGAGCAAACCTCAGTCCCTGTGGAACGACCTAGTCTTACCAAATCTCTTTACTATAAACGAGGGTTATACTTTTACCCGTGTGTTTTGAGTAATAAGGAAATCGGTGAAATAAGTTTAATAAATATAAAGCTTTCGAAACACATCAAAGTTTTTGGCACCGCTGCCGGGGACTAGTAGTTGCTCTATTATTAATTGTTTAATCGTTTTTTGGTTACATTTAGATTACTTTTCTGTGTTAAATTGCAAAAATTACCCACTCTGTCCTAAATAACCGCCGGTTTTCAACAGAAACCGCCGGTTTTGAACCACGATAACGACGAGCTTTTTCACAAAAGCGCCGCTCTTCTGGAAAAATAAAACCAAAATGTTGGGTCTATTATTGATTTGATGATACAAAACAAGAAGAATGAAACATGAAGGGCTTGAAGTGACAAGAAGGAATTCTACAAAAGATGGGAAGGACTTGCTTGCAAAAGAAGTTTTATTTATTAGTCCTTCGTAGTATTTTGTAAACCCTAATATCTCTCTATATAAAGAGATCAAGGGTGTAGGATTTCATTAACAAGTCTTCCATAATGTAGTTGACTAAAAAGGTGTGTGTGTGTAACCTAGGCGTAGGAGATAAACGCCTAGGGTTTAGTGTTTTAGTTTAGATAGCGTGTTCTACTTGATCAAGGTAGAACAGGTTAATTAGTTTTGTAATCGTTAGAGAGATTATCAATGAAAAACCTTGTTCATAATAATGATTGATTCTATGTTTGAATATTCCGCTTTCATTGTTATGTGTTCCTAGATATAATATTAGACCTAGTCTAAGAGCTACAACGATCTTCTCAATTGGTATCAAGAGCTAGGTTAGCTCGTGATATCTAGGATTCGTCAAGGTTTTTATTGTTGAAGAAGAGCTGTGATGAATGTTCGATGGTTTTTAAATTTATTGAGGTAATCGTTATTTATTTATATCAAATTATTCACATGACAACCTCGTACATATTCAAATCAAGGGACAAAAGGTTAATTTAATTGGTTTGGCGTGATACTCACATGGTTACACATGATTGTCAATGTGATACCTCGTACTTGAATTTAATAGGTGCATATATTTAACTCGATCTGGTTTGCACATGTTATGGTGTGGAATTAATTAATTGGTTCCTCGTATAATATTATAATGATGGTGACCCCTACGTGAAGTCATGGTACAATTCTTTTATTATTATAATCGATTTGAGATTTAGAATCGAACGTGAGTCAGTTATGGGTTTTCAGTCGATTAATTGTGATTGGTCAGTTTATATGGGGTGTCGTATGAATTAATAGGACAGATGTATATTGATATCATGGATTAAATTGTTTATTCGATATAAGAAGATAAAGAGAGTTGACGTCTTCTTATTGGATGATACATGTTCATCTCGTACTTCATAAATTGCTTTGTGTTATTACGTGGGTCAGTATTGTGATTGGTCTTTGAATATTTTATGGGACGATTGAAAAAGGTACTGCTATGCTCCAATTTTTAAAGTACTGCTAGCTATTCCAAGGTGTTGCTGCTCGTTTCTGTTCAACGTACTGCTCTCAACGTACTGCTTATCAAGTTTGGAGAGTGGGTCGAAGTTACTTAAACGGATCAGTTTGGATTTGAAAGGTATTCAAAGGTACTGCTGCGTTAATTAAAGTACTGCTCACCGAGTTCATTGAAAGTACTGTTGTGTCCAAGATACTGCTACATTGTTTAATCAAAGTACTGTCCATTGATTTAAAGTATTGCTCTTGCATTATTAAAGTACTGCTGTGTTTATTTATGGAGGCATGTAAGAGTTTAATGGTTCAATATATATGCATGGTTTAAGAGCAGTAAGGGGAAGTACATATGATTGATTCGAGATGAGTTTGATTGGTTTTGGATTACACACACAGAATATTATTTGTTTCACACACACAGGAAGAAGTTTTTGTTCTTAAAGATTTTTTAAAGGCTCGTTATTTGGATTATTGGATTAATTGATTATGAAGAAGATTGTTTATCACTTATTTGAAGGTGAAGTGGAGTTTCTTGGATAAGTGTTCTTATCATATCTCAAAGTGGGTGTGACACTTTGGAGATAACTTGTTTGTGCGTTAAAGATGTGACGAAGACTTGATAAATCTAGTCAAAGAGTGTGATTTTTCTTATGATGCTCTATGCACACATTGGCTATCACTTAAAGGAGTTACGTTATTGTGCTCAGTGTCTCACATAGGATGAGGATTTTGTCAAGAGGTTGCTGTCTACTTATACTATTGTTGTTCTGGTATGAGTTTGGAGTCACGTGGTTAGTACAAGACATAAGACACAAGTTTGGGTTATTCTACTTCTTCATCAAATTCGTTATACTTGGTTTTCTTCATCAGTGATCATTACAAGGAGCTTACAGAATTGAAGATTCAAGAGATGGTAAACATATTGGTTTCAAGGGAAGCTTATTGATTAAATGTTCAACCATCTACATGCACCACTCAAGGGGAAGTGTTTGATTTTTACTATTGTTGATCATTACTACTACTACTACTAGTTGGAGTTTCTATTGTTTTGGATTCATTTTTCATAAGCATTTTGGTGTTCTTCATGGAGGGCAATTTGAAACATTGGAAGGCTTTGATTGGAAGTGTGGTATTGGTTCGTGGTGGTCAAGATCATTATTTGCATATGTTCCCTATTTGTTGATAACAAAAAGGGGAAGAGATTTTGAAGAGATGTTGGAGTGGCATTGCATGAATCAAGGGGAAGACAAGATTGTTTCATTCATGGTGAGATTTAATTATCTCAACTTTTCTACTTCGTCTAGGGAAGTTCGTACAAGAAGGTGTTTGTTTTGTCATCATCAAATAGGGGAAGATTGTTGGGTCTATTATTGATTTGATGATACAAAACAAGAAGAATGAAACATGAAGGGCTTGAAGTGACAAGAAGGAATTCTAAAAAAGATGGGAAGGACTTGCTTGCAAAAGAAGTTTTATTTATTAGTCCTTCGTAGTATTTTGTAAACCCTAATATCTCTCTATATAAAGAGATCAAGGGTGTAGGATTTCATTAACAAGTCTTCCATAATGTAGTCGACTAAAAAGGTGTGTGTGTGTAACCTAGGTGTAGGAGATAAACGCCTAGGGTTTAGTGTTTTAGTTTAGATAGCGTGTTCTACTTGATCAAGGTAGAACAGGTTAATTAGTTTTGTAATCGTTAGAGAGATTATCAATGAAAAACCTTGTTCATAATAATGATTGATTCTATGTTTGAATATTCCGCTTTCATTGTTATGTGTTCCTAGATATAATATTAGACCTAGTCTAAGAGCTACAATGATCTTCTCACAAAAGTTACATACTCCAACCCAGAAACACGCTGCACTTATCATTTAAACACACCGAGTTTATTTCCTCAGAAACTGAAAATTGATTCATCCGAATTGAATTTCAGTAGTTCAAACCCTCATAAATCTAATATTGGATGGTCACACGATCAGCTAACTCAGAACTGATTAGTCCTTTATCCGAACCGGAAAGAACAATCAATCATAGACGTAGACAAAACAAAAGAGTTCCTATATCACAAAAAGACCAAAGACAAGAAATTCCTAAAGAAATTATCTCATCTGTTGACGATCTCTCTCTTTATCGATTCTTTATCAAATTTATAAACCTCCACGATCCAATGGATGAAATTGACAATGAACCCATGTGGGCAAATGAACGAACAGTTGCTCCCATTCCTGGTCCCGCAATCACTCTACCCAACACTGCTAATGAGTTTGCCATAAAAGGAAACCATCTCACCCTTGTTAAAGAAATCAATTCGATGGTAGAACAAAAACTGATCCACACATGCACATTCACAAATTCCTTGGAATTTGTGAAATGTTTAGATACGGAGAAACTGAGAATGAAGCCGTCCGGCTTATGATGTTTCCATTATCCCTAACTGGATAAGCAAAAACTTGGTTAGATGAACTCGACAAAGGAACCATAGCATCATGGGATGAACTTCGTACCGCTTTTATAAGTCGATTCTTTCCCCCAGCCTTGTTCGACCGACTTCTCGGTGAAATTCGTGCCTTTTCTCAACAAGATCGAGAAACCTTAACCAAATCATGGTTACAAATGAATGAAATGCTCAGGAATTGTCATGGACATGGTCTAAATAAAGGGAATATAATTAAAATCTTTTACCATGGACTTGACGAGAGTACTCAAGAAGCCTTAAACGCTGCTGTGATAACATCAAACTTACCCCCAATCTAAGTGTTAATTTCCCCCTTAAAATGCTCATCTTTTCTACTTGATTATATGAAGAATATATACTCTTATTTCTTCCTATTTTGGTTTCAGGGTAAAGATGAGTAAAAGTACGTTATTGACGATTTATTGGCTAAAGAGTGGGAATTAAGCTTATAGTTACGTTGAAGACATAAACATGACGGTCTAGTTAAGTGATGATACTGTACCGTTAGAAGATTTACCCCATTTAGTGAAGACTACGCCGTAGCGAGCCACTAAGCTACGGTGTAACAGAAGATTACCGAAGAATACGCCGTAGTTTGTCATTGGACTACGGCATAATGATGAAGATAAGAGCCCTACACCCGTAACAAGTCATTGTGTTACGGCGTAGGAGAGATTTTATGAAGACTACGACGTAGCACTCCAACAAGCTACGCCGTAGAGGTTATGAACAAAGGTTACGGCATAGCTCACTATTTAGCTATGTCGTAGTTGTGGATAAACATGGAGTTACGGTGTCGATGGTCATGAAGTTACGCCGTAGTAATTTATTATGAAGGTTACGGCGTAACTAGTTATTTAGTTACGCCATAGTTAATTACGTGGGCGCGAAGGAGAAGAGTTACGGCATAACCAAGTGGCTAATTACGCCGTAGTCTATGAAACGTGCGCTTAATTATTGAAGTCCAGGGACCAAAGGCGTTAATATATATTAAAGTTTCAACACTTTCTCATAAGAAAAATGAAGACAAGGACCAAGATCGCAATATGGCGTAAGTTGGAGAATAATATGAAAATTCTATTAGTATAAATAGATGACAAAATCTGTAATAGGAGGCATTCAATTCATATTAGGTTTTCGTAGCTTTTTGGCTCCCTTGTTGCCGTACGAGAAAGAAACAAGAAAAGAGGAGCTTGGTGGCGTTGATTTTAGGGGCAAAACCTTCGGGGTTTTGCCCAGGTATTCGACTAGGGGATCAAAAGCATTTATTTAGCACGATATGTATTATTTCTCGAAACTCATTTATTTATTCAGTTTCATTATTCTTGACAACAATTGTGATTTTGCTTGTTTAATGATTGTTGTGATGCCTATCGTATTTTACTTAATTGTTTTTGTAGTTTAATTAATTAACTACCGCGTAATCATTTATTTAACTACGGCGTAGTCATTTATTTGACTACGGCGTAGAGATATACTTGATTACGACGTAGCCTTTAATTAATTAATCGTTTGGTAATTAATATTTATTGACTTCTAATTTATTTATTATTAGTCAATTTATTATTTGATCTTTATTTCTTGTTTATTATTAGTTTTGTTTGTATACTTTCATGGCGAGGCTTGGGACACTCTAGTTCCCGTAGTGATTAGCGTTGGTTGTTCTCTAGATACTTGTGGAACTAACCCTAGGAAGCAAGTCGCTAGGGATGTGACTTGGTGATAGCAATATCACCATACACGTGCGAATTAACCCTAGGATCAACTACCAATGCTAGACACTTAACGGAGTTAGAGGGGTGTAAGATCTGATCATGCCACATTCGTTAGTCTTGTCCATGTTAGTAGAGGCGCTCAATGACTCTTATGTCTTCGTACCGATGAACCCAAGGCTTTACAATAGCTTTGGATAGGACAAGGTATAAGATAGATCTAGGTGAATTTGACCATCTGACCCGAAATGAATATTGAACCCCCGAACGAAACAATAATAGACACCGTTACTTTTATTACTCAGAATAGATCACCAGATGACCGTAGGTAACTAACAATTACCTTGGTGAGGAATCTAGGATCATAGGGTAGACAAATTAACCATAGAAGTCTACCGACTTTATAACGGTTTGAGAATTAGATCTTAATTATCATTCCCATTAGTTGTTTACCAGAAAACCATGCCTAGTTATCACACCGAATTAATCTCATTCACTTTTATATTCTGTTTATTCACATTTATTAGTTTAATTAATATTCAAATCATAAACCCTCTTTTATAAACGTGACATAGACTTTAATTAGGATCCAAACGCATAGCTCTTGGGACGACCTCGGCTTTACCATTTAGCTATACCTCACACGACTGGGTACACTGCCCGTTAGGGCATTAGGTAGACCTTAGGTAAACGAGACACTTATAAATAATAAAACCTAGTCTGTAAAACCTGCATCAAGTTTTTGGCGCCGCTGCCGGGGAGCTATTAGGATTTTAATTTGAGTCTTTTTAGTTTTTAGTTGTTTTTAGTTTTGCTTTCTTTCTTTTGTCTCTTCCATTTTCTTTGTTTGTTAGTTTGTTTCAGGTAGTCAGTGAGATGGAGCCAAATATTGATGAGATGACATTGGAAGAATACATGGAGTATGAACGCGAGGATGTTAACACATTCATGAGGAATCTTAGAGCTAGAAAATATAATTCTAGACCGCTTCCTCTAAAGCATTCCCCTCCAATTTCTCAACCATATGCCAATACTGGTTTTGTATCTCCTAGTAAGTATGATGTGGTGGACATTGATAACATGACAATTCGTGAATATGAATTATTCATGGCCAATCAATGTCAAAGGGAGAAATGTTGGAACGATTATGGTTTCACGCCCAATTTTTTTGATTATTCACAAGACACACCCGATCCCTATCCTGAAGATAGAGATTTAATGATAGCAAGAGGGGTAGATGAATTGTTCAGGATTGGAGCTGAAAATCTTCAAAGAATGGAACAAGAGAAGATTTATAATGGGTGTAATAATGAAGAATTTGAAGATGTGAACCAAGACTGTAAGGACCCTCTTGACTATGTTGTTTCCTCTATTGCTAATATTTTTTCTAGCGTTTATGAACAGGATATTGATAATTCTGATATCAACACTACAATTGAGGAAGTGGAAGCCCAAGAGGAAGATGATGAATGGATTAATGAATGGATGCTGGCATGTCAACGCTTTTTATTAAATGTCCATCATGATGCACATGCTACCAACCCAGTTGTGGATGAGCTTGTAAAAGAATTCGGAGATGAGCTCTTGAATACTTCCGTGATCAATGAAGGAGCCAAATGTGACCCTGCAAAGGATGTGAAGGAGCTAGAGCAATTGCTTTCTAAAGATCCTTTATCGTTCTCTATGGAGGTACAGGTACACATGGTTATTGTTGAAACAAATTTGGCATTGAACCCAGTTAGTCAACAGCAACACGGAATGAGCCAATCATCAAAACCATCGACGAATATGGGTATGGTAAGGAGGGAAATGAAATATCCCGTAAGGTATAATTTTACTTCGTCATTTCCCTACACTATAGCAAATTCACACCCTTACGGTGTTTATTGCTATTTTCACCCACATTTGATTTCAAGTGAAGGGATGAACAGCCTTTTACTCGGTAAATAAGGGTAGAGTCAAGCTCGTGACTCGAACAAAAACAAGCGCTTCGTGGGAGGCACCCCATGCTTATCTTTTATTTTTGTTTTTACTTTAGCTTTTGATTTTATTAGTATACCTGGTTTGGTATGTTCTGTTGTAATCATTTTGAAGTTAATAGAGAAAGGTGGACGATGGGGGAGCTACAATTGGAGTCTTCACTCCAAATATTTTCCTCAGGACACAACTACGGTGTAGCTTATTTCCTGACTACGGTGTAGCATCCTCCAGGTGACAGACTGTTTGATTTTACCACCTACGGCGTAGTCCAACATTATGACTACGCCGTAGCTTTCTCCTGTACCAAATAAATTTTAAAATTTTTATAACAAACATACTTGAACTTGTATTAGTTTTTAAATGAACTTTGTGGGTGTGTTCCCTGTAAACCCTTACGAGACTTCACTCGTCCACTTGGGACACCAAGTGGTTTAAAAGGCTTGTTGCATACGCTAAATGCAACCGTGATTCCTACGAAAGTGAGTTAGGTTTTATTTAATTTTTATTTTTATACATTTCGTGCTATTTTTGCTTTTATCCGGAATTATGCTTTTTGGTATTAGTTTTTCTTGCAGTAATCCAGGTTGATGCATTATGGAGTGGTAATTGGCTGCAAGGAAACATTTTCTATCCGATCTAGTTGAGTACAATTATAGTAATTGGATGATGGATCTTGCTCGAGGAAGCACGTTTGAAGCATGATACGGAAAGTGCCGTTTATTGATCATACAATCCAGGGGAGTTCTTCTGTTCCTTTTCTAACCCTTCCTATTTTTCATTTATATGCTTAGTATGACCCAAGTGGGGGGAAGGGATTAGAAATGAACAAGCACTTGATTATACTTACCTTATTCTAGTTTATAGTGAAAAATGTTTCATCAATAAAATTTTGACATGTTTTACATTACTTAACTAGATTAATCTAAACTGAGCACACCTACCCTATATTTCCATTATGTGAGGATAAGCCTTTCCGTTTTCCCCTTATACATAAATACATAAATATAAGTGTGCCGGTGGCTGTAGTAGAATTTAGAACTTGGCTTTGTATATCTTTTTGAGACCATTATAATGAGCATTACATTGAGGCAACTCGGTGTAATCGGTGCAGCTAGGAATTAAGGAAAATTTTAGGATAAACCCAAATAGCCCATCAAATTATGTTATGTGTATATTGAACTTTCACATCGATTAGTCAATCCCCCTGTAAAACCCTTTTGTTGCACTCACCTTTAGTGCAAGATACCCCTAGATACACCCTTCAGAGCCATTCCTTTCATGTTGTTCACCTTATATATGTTTCGTTACACTTATCACCTATCCTACCCTGTAGTTTCTTATAGTCCACGGTTTGGGCGTTGTTGGTCAAATTTTGGTTTCACTGGTGAAAGTCGCGGGTTTTGAATAAAGGGATTTTGGAAGAATATCAGGTGTAGATTATAGTTGATCTCAAGTGGGGGCATGCTTTGTCTGTTCGTATTGTGTTTATTTATTTTTTATTTTTTTTTGTATACCTTGTCTTGCATAAAAAAAAATGAAAAAAGAAAAAAAAAATAGAATAGAAGAAAAAAATAAAGAGCATGCAAGCAAGCGTTTGGTTATAGCTGATAATAATAATATAAATCAGCTTATGTGTCGTATTGTGTTAAGTATTTTCACCTTATGGAGCTTATACTTTATAGACCCGTATCATTTCTATCTCTACTTTCTATTTTAGTGTTTATTTGTCCAATGAGGGCATTGTACATCTCAAGTGGGGGGATGAGAGAATAGAAATGAGAGACTATACGATTGTTGGTCTAAATATGTGCAAAATTTACCCAAATTTAAAAATTTTTAGAGCACATAAATTTTTTTTTTCCATTGATGATGAAGGCCGAGTTAATGCATCTTATTTGCCTAGTATACATAGATTATGAGGCAGTACATTACATTTTATATGCATTAACTTGTGTATTGAAGTTATTGAAGACCCCTTAACTCTTGACCCTCAAATTTTTGCTATGAGATTGAATGCGACTAGTGACGGGGCGATTGTGGACTTTAGGAATCTATTTGTTTCGTGTCTTTTTATTTACAACCATTAAAAGTTTTCCCATGTCTTTATCCTACCCTTGTCATTTCGTACCTTTAGCTTATTCGAGTTAAGGAATTGAGCAGTCATAGGTGTCCTGTTCATGGATTTGGGCAAGCATTTGTGTCACACCCTGAATTTACCTGTAAAATGGCAGCGGAATTGAATTCCCGCGTGTAACGATCATGGCATCTCATATAAGGTTACATTGAACGACCTAAAGTGTCGTTTTGTAAATACAACGTTTGATCATTTTATTTAAAACATAAAAGTTTACAACATAGGTCCCAAGTAGTTTTACACATTTATTGAAAATAAAAATGACAAGATCAAACGATTCATAAGTGCATTGAAATAAAACAGTGAGACGCGTCGATCCTCGACTCCATGTTGGTCCAATGCATGTCACATGTTGTTACGTTAGTTACCTGAAAATACATTGCTAAAAACGTCAACAATATGTTGGTGAGAAATCATAGGTTTATAAAAATGAATGTTATACGGAAACCATAAGTATATATGTATGACTACCCGTCACATGGTAATGAAAAAATAGTACAATAGCCCTTAAGCTCATGACCCCGGAGCTTAACTGTATGTAATGCCCCTAAAGAGTGTTTTGCCAGACACTCGAATATGAATAAAAATGAAATGCATCCGCTTGACTGTCGGTAACCCCAACACGGATGGAGGCGTCACCCTCAATAGATCTATCCACTCACTCTCGCTTATGCACAATTAACGGTTCATGATAATAGGGGAACTTTCATAGGCAATGTGGTAACTTAAGCATTGTACTTGGATTTGTATACTTAGGTCCGTACAAAAATGGAACAATGTATTCTCCCCCGTGGAATTTGAAAACAATAAAAGAATGCATACNCAAGTGGGGGATGAGAGAATAGAAATGAGAGACTATACGATTGTTGGTCTAAATATGTGCAAAATTTACCCAAATTTAAAAAATTTTAGAGCACATAAATTTTTTTTTCCATTGATGATGAAGGCCGAGTTAATGCATCTTATTTGCCTAGTATACATAGATTATGAGGCAGTACATTACAATTTATATGCATTAACTCGTGTATTGAAGTTATTGAAGACCCCTTAACTCTTGACCCTCAAATTTTTGCTATGGGATTGAATGCGACTAGTGACGGGGCGATTGTGGACTTTAGGAATCTATTTGTTTCGTGTCTTTTTATTTACACCCATTAAAAGTTTTCCCATGTCTTTATCCTACCCTTGTCATTCCGTACCTTTAGCTTATTCGAGTTAAGGAATTGAGCAGTCATAGGTGTCTTGTTCATGGATTTGGGCAAGCATTTGTGCCTTTGTCGCCTTTTCTGGAATAATGGTATTGGTAGAGAATGATTTAACCCCGTAAGCCTTATTGTTGTGTCAACCCATTTGCCTTTTGGAATAGCTGCATCTGTAGACTCTAGTGGTGGAGATTAGTATCTTTGCCAAGCCTATGATAGAATACTCGCCATGACTGAGCAGTTGAGTGATAATCCCAAAATTAACACATAGATTAGTGAGAGAGAGTGTGATTTCAATTCCCTTTTCGTGAGGTGCTCGGTTTTGATATTTCTAGCTTAGGTAGTTTTTAAACTCATATCTTCCAAAATATCTTGGGATACATCTTTTTAGAAATAATTTTAAAAGGTCTACTTGAGGACAAGTAGAATTCAAGTGGGGGGATATTTGATAACATCAAACTTACCCCCAATCTAAGTGTTAATTTCCCCCTTAAAATGCTCATCTTTTCTACTTATATGAAGAATATATACTCTTATTTCTTCCTATTTTGGTTTCAGGGTAAAGATGAGTAAAAGTACGTTATTGATGATTTATTGGCTAAAGAGTGGGAATTAAGCTTATAGTTACGTTGAAGACACAAACACGGCGGTCTAGTTAAGTGATGATACTACACCGTTAGAAGATTTACCCCATTTAGTGAAGACTACGCCGTAGCAAGCCACTAAGCTACGGCGTAACAGAAGATTACCGAAGAATACGCCGTAGTTTGTCATTGGACTACGGCGTAATGATGAAGATAAGAGCCCTACGCCCGTAACAAGTCATTGTGTTACGGCGTAGGAGAGATTTTATGAAGACTACGACATAGCACTCCAACAAGCTACGCCGTAGAGGTTATGAACAAAGGTTACGACATAGCTCACTATTTAGCTATGCCGTAGTTGTGGATAAACATAGAGTTACGGCGTCGATGGTCGTGAAGTTACGCCGTAGTAATATATTATGAAGGTTACGGCCTAACTAGTTATTTAGTTACACCATAATTAATTACGTGGGCGCGAAGGAGAAGAGTTACGGCGTAACCAAGTGGCTAGTTACGCCGTAGTCTATGAAACGGGCGCTTAATTATTGAAGTCCAGGGACCAAAGGCGTTAATATATATATTGAAGTTTCAACACTTTCTCATAAGAAAAATGAAGACAAGGACCAAGATCACAATATGGCATAAGTTGGAGAATAATATGAAAATTCTATTAGATAAATAGATGACAAAATCTGTACGAGGAGGCATTCAATTCATATTAGGTTTTCGTAGCTTTTTGGTTCCCTTGTTGCCGTACGAGAAAGAAACAAGAAAAGAGGAGCTTGGTGGTGTTGGTTTTGCCCCGGTATTCGACTAGGGGATCAAAAGCATTTATTTAGCACGATATATATTATTTCTCGAAACTCATTTATTTATTCAGTTTCATTATTCTTGACAACAATTGTGATTTTGCTTGTTTAATGATTGTCATGATGCCTATCGTATTTTACTTAATTGTTTTTGTAGTTTAATTAATTAACTACCGCGTAATCATTTATTTAACTACGGCGTAGTCATTTATTTGACTACGGCGTAGAGATATACTTAATTACGGCGTATCCTTTAATTAATTAATCGTTTGGTAATTAATATTTATTGACTTCTAATTTATTTATTATTAGTTAATTTATTATTTGATCTTTATTTCTAGTTTATTATTAGTTTTGTTTGTATACTTTCATGGCGAGGCTTGGGACATTCTAGTTCCCGTAGTGATTAGCGTTGGTTGTTCTCTAGATACTTGTGGAATTAACCCTAGGAAGCAAGTCGCTAGGGATGTGACTTGGTGATAGCAATATCATCATACACGTGCGAATTAACCCTAGGAGCACCTACCAATGCTAGACACTTAACGGAGTTAGAGGGGTGTAAGATCTGACCATGCCACATTCGTTAGTCTTGTCCATGTTAGTAGAGGCGCATAATGACTCTTATGTCTTCGTACCGATGAACCCAAGGCTTTACAATAGCTTTGGATAGGATAAGGTATAAGATAGATTAGGTGAATTTGACCATCTGACCCGAAATGAATATTGAATCCCCGAACGAAACAATAATAGACACCGTTACTTTTATTACTGAGAATAGATCACCAGATGACCCTTGTTAACTAACAATTACCTTGGTGAGGAATTTAGGATCATAGGGTAGACAAATTGACCATAGGAGTCTACCGATGCTATAACGGTTTGAGAATTAGATCTTAATTATCATTCCCATTAGTTGTTTGCCAGAAAACCATGCCTAGTTATCACACCGAATTAATCTCATTCACTTTTATATTCTGTTTATTCACATTTATTAGTTTAATTAATATTCAACTCATAAACCCCCTTTTATAAATGTGACATAGACTTTAATTAGGATCCAAACGCATAGCTCTTGGGACGACCTCGGCTTTACCATTTAGCTATACCTCACACGACCGGGTACACTGCCCGTTAGTGCATTGGGTAGACCTTAGGTAAACAAGACACTTATAAATAATAAAACCTGGTCGACAAAACCTGCATCATGCTGCAGGAGGAATTTTCCTGTACAAAACACCAAATCAAGCCTATCAACTACTTGAAGACAAAGTTTTACTCAAACATGATTGGGCTAAAAATCAAAAAACCAAATCCGCTCTTCGAAAACTGTTGCTTTCNGACGACCTCGGCTTTACCATTTAGCTATACCTCACACGACCGGGTACACTGCCCGTTAGTGCATTGGGTAGACCTTAGGTAAACAAGACACTTATAAATAATAAAACCTGGTCGGTAAAACCTGCATCATGCTGCAGGAGGAATTTTCCTGTACAAAACACCAAATCAAGCCTATCAACTACTTGAAGACAAAGTTTTACTCAAACATGATTGGGCTAAAAATCAAAAAACCAAATCCGCTCTTCGAAAAACTGTTGCTTTCGCCGATGAAGGCAGTGGTGTTTCCGATACTGACAAAATAATGGCTCGAATGGATGCCATGGCCATAAAAATGGATGCTCAGTATAAGGAAATGAAAGAGAAAAGGGAATCTTGCAACAATTGTGGTGGAAATCATTCAACCGCAAATTGCAATGATGATGACACACCTATGTCTCGAGAAGAAGAAGCAAAATTCATGCAAACATTTAGACGATCTCGTTTCTACAATGATTATCGTGGCCGAGATAACGATAAATGGTGTTCTAATGATAGAACCGGAAATTGTATAAGTCTAGTAGTATTTTGTTTTTGGCATAATTTCTTCGTTATAAGTCCGTTTTTAGCGGTTCAAAAGGCCATAGTTTCATCTAAGAATGTATTTTCTATATCTTGGGTCCAAAATTTATCAAAGCTCACTGAATTTTTCCAATATTTAAAATAGGGACAGAATGTTAATATATGTTTCCAAAAATGATTTTAACTAGTTTGTACATGTCCAAATCCACTACTAACAACATCAACTCATCCCTTAATCTACCATACACCTTCTTAAGGTGTCATGGGTTCCCTAACATCACCATTTCAATCATTTCACCAAGGTTTCATAAGGAATTCATTTTACACATAAAATGATAGAAATTTAGGTTTTTGTGGTATAGACTTCTACATGCAATTTCAAAATAATAATTGTACATAAACCTAACAAGGAAAATGTGGTAGAACTTGTAAAAATTTGGTGATGAACTTACTTGAAAACCTTATAACTTTAATGTAGAAAACCTAACAATCCATAGGTTTATATTGCAAAACCTGGTAATGGATGTAATCTAATACTTGTAAAATACTTGTTCTTGAAAATTTTGTCTTCCTTTTGTGTCTTTGGACTTGGAACGAGCAAGGAGAGCAAGGAACTAGAGAGATGTAATTTTTATTTGATCTATGTTTATCTTGCATGCAATATTATTAGTAGTTAGATAATGGAAGACTTGTCGGAGGGATTTAGGAAGGCACAAGTGTCCTCTTGGACCCCAAGGCCGGCCACCTCATGAAGAGGTGGTAGGCTTGTCATCTTTTGTCCCGTCTTGATTTTACGGGGTACCGTTTAGTGCATTGTTTGGTATTTTTAGCGTTATCGGGTACCGGGTTAATTAAAAATAAAATATATCGGGACCATACGGGATATCATAAAGATTGAACCCAGTTAGTCAACAGCAACACGGAATGAGCCAATCATCAAAACCATCGACGAATATGGGTATGGTAAGGAGGGAAATGCAATATCCCGTAAGGTATAATTTTACTTCGTCATTTCCCTACACTATAGCAAATTCACACCCTTACGGTGTTTATTGCTATTTTCACCCACATTTGATTTCAAGTGAAGGGATGAACACCCTTTTACTCGGTAAATAAGGGTGGAGTCAAGCTCGTGACTCGAACAAAAACAAGCGCTTCGTGGGAGGCACCCCATGCTTATCGTTTATTTTTGTTTTTACTTTAGCTTTTGATTTTATTAGTATACCTGGTTTGGTATGTTCTGTTGTAATCATTTTGAAGGTAATAGAGAAAGGTGGACGATGGGGGAGCTATAATTGGAGTCTTCACTCCAAATATTTTCCTCAGGACACAACTACGGTGTAGCTCATTTCCTGACTACGGTGTTGCATCCTCCAGGTGACAGACTGTTTGATTTTACCACCTACGGCGTAGTCCAACATTATGACTACGCCGTAGCTTTCTCCTGTACCAAATAAATTTTAAAATTTTTATTACAAACATACTTGAACTTGTATTAGTTTTTAAATGAACTTTGTGGGTGTGTTCCCTGTAAACCCTC
>LBNU01019298.1:0-29245 GCA_014162995.1 Artemisia annua
GGCACTTTTAAGGTTGAGTCATTATTGCCATTATTTTAAAACTGGAGTTTTGCATACAACAAGTTAACGTTGTACACAAACAAAACCCTGGTTGTATGTTATTATATATCATGTGTTGTTTGATGATTATGCTCTATTGTGTATAGTGGCGGAGCTAGAAAAAAATTCTTGAGAAGGCCGACACAATTTTTTTCCGGAAGAACATTAGATAGGAGGGCCGAGATCGGAAAAAAAAAATTAAAACATGAAATCGAGAAAAAATATACTAGCGGGCTTAGGCCTAGGGGGGCCGGGACCCTTCCCGGTAGGGGTGTCCATGGTACTGGAACCGTCCCGAACCGGAACCGTCCCGAAAGAACCAAGAACCGAAAATATGGAAAAAGTGGAACCAAGAACCGTCTCAAGTTCTTCGGTACGGTTCCGGTACGGTACTCGGTTCCGGTACGGGAATTTCGGTACATTCACACAAGAACCGAAGTGTTTAAATAATTTATTTTTCTCATCGTTGATCATTCATAAAGACATGCTAATAATGCTATAAAAATACAAATACACACAAAAATACAAATACTCGTTTACTACATATTCGAGATAAACTTACGATAGTGATTTCGAGATAAACTTACTTTTATGTTGATGAATGATGATGATGATGATCATTGAATTGATTAAAAGTTAGGGTTTTACTTTTATTATGTGTTTTTAAGTTTTAGATTTT
Organism: Artemisia annua; assembly: GCA_014162995.1. Lineage (NCBI taxonomy): Eukaryota > Viridiplantae > Streptophyta > Magnoliopsida > Asterales > Asteraceae > Artemisia > Artemisia annua. Next base: position 719 of record LBNU01019298.1, read on the forward strand.
TTATGTTACAGCTTAATAATGATTAGTTTTTTTTTTTTTTTTTTTTTTTTTTTTTTTTTTTTTTTTTTTTTTTTTTCGTTCTTCTTAAAAGGCTATACAGCATACACAATGTCCCAAATAAACTCTATAAAATTTCATATTTTCAAAGTGTTCGGTTCTTTCGGGAAAGAACCGGACGGTTCCGACCCGAACCGTCCCGAGAGCCGAAATTTTGGAATTTTAAGAACCAAGAACCGTACCATGGTTCTAATATACGGTCTGGTTCCGGTACGATTCCTCGGTTCTTTTGAACACCCCTACTTCCCGGTCCTTAATAGCTCCGCCCTTGATTGTGTACCAAACAATTTGCTCACTCAATAAGAAAAAACACAAGAGGTCATTTTCAACCTTTATCATGTGACTCATGTCGATCCATTCTAATCACCATACAATACACACACCCAATCAAAGTGGCTTTATTGGGTCCACTGACCCGTAACCTATAGCCCTTTTATCACCCACAGACGTCGACACAAATGATATAGTCTTTATGCGGGGAAGTGCATATATATTCTTAGGAATGGGTTTTGGCTATAAATTTATACGTAAATGGGTTTAGGCTATAGAAAAGGAACATTTTTTTGCTATACCATTTTGATATAAACTTCAATAAATTTGTTTACATGTAACAATTTTTGTAAAGGTTTATGTGCATTTTTAGAATTTTTTTTTTCTTACACGTATTATTATTTTAAATTGACAACACATCAAAATGTACTTTGTGGCCCAAACATTAGAGTCTAATCAAATCGAAGTACTTTTTTTTTTCCATGTAACTTGAAATACGTTTGCTATTTGTTAACTTGTAAATTTAAGAGCTAAGCTAACTTTACATTTGAGAGACATGCTTTTTAACTTTCCCTTATTAAGAGACGACTAAAGTTTGACCTAATTCATTTAACGAATGTACGTGACAATATAACAAACAAACACAAGAAGTTCGAAATGGAACATTAAAAAGTTATCACGAATAACATACAAATACAAAAACTCAAAAGGTGATATAAGGATCAAGTATAGGAGACCAGATAATATTAATCTTTTTTAGAATGACAATAAGAAGGTCGTAGTAAACCATTCACTTAAGACTAAGTGTAATAAGGACCCTCAAGTGATCCACATCTTTTCTGTGATCTCAGCTTTCTCTCTCCAAGATTATTTCGTGACCAACTTAGTATAATAAGGAGACTAATATTATAAAAAACATACCACACAAAAATACATTTTAAATAAATACCCACACACAAACAAACATGCAAGTCAGTTTGTCGACCGACCATCTTCTCTATTTATGACGAGACCGGCCGATTGTGACTAACAGAGTGTAATAACACCGACCGAGTAGGCCTAGTGCATCATGAGAAGACCGACCGACTATTTCTCCATAATTACACTTTAGCCTAATAACACCATCTATAACTATGTAAAAGAAAGTGCCATCTATCTTGACGTCTTTGCGTGTTATATTCAAACAATGATATAATATAGGTTTTATTCAGTTTTGTTTCTATTTTGAACAATTAAAAGATGTGAAACATGGCCCCATTAACCATATTTCGCCTCTTTACATTGAACCATGCATCATGAAATTATTTCAAATAAAAGATGAACAACCAAGTTAAGGAAATGGAGGAAATTTGCTTTCTCTTTTCCTTTTGCTTTTTATTGTAATCAATTGATTTGAATTGAATTGAATTGTAGGGAAAGATGCTTTACTTCATTATGTCATCAAACTAAACTATGCTTTGTGACTCAAATTATTACAATAAACATGGTCCCTCATTCATCTATCATTGTTGCTTGACAATGCTAGTTACCTTAAGCATGAAATTAAGGTGATAAATTCTCTATATTATTCTGCTAAAAAGCATTTCTTCATATTGTTCGTAAACAGGTCGATTAATGTTGTATGTATTATAAGTATATTGCGTTAGTCATCTAAACAATATATTATATGTATTATAAGTATATTGCGTTAGTTAATCATTTTTCTAGAGGAATCTTTCTAATTATCTATTAAATGAATCTAAGACTAGATTTTTGTTTAGTATTCTTTTACCTTTTAGTTTTCTTTTGTTTATAAATCTTTTAGAGTTCCATTATGCATTAAGTCTCAATAAGAAAGAGTGAAAGACTTTGATAAGAACTCATATAAGAGCAACAGGTGCCCCGAAGCCATAAGTTCGTGTTTTAGAGAAAAAATGTTGTCATATTAACACTTTTTCTTTATAATTTAAAACCTATAACTCAGCAAAAAAACACCCTCATTCTAGGACTGATGTTATAGGAAACTCATAGACCCTATAGTTATTTTTTTTAATTTATTTTTTTTATATATTTTTTAATTCAATAAAACAACACACTAATTAAAATTCTAATTACATTAATCAAAAAAATACACAAACTAAAAAAAGACATAAAATAGGGCATTTGCATATATATCCCTCCAAAGATGCGAAATTGAATATATATATCCTTTGCATGCATAAAAACTATTGTATCATGTGCATCAAAAACTTGTACCAAAGATATATATGCAATTCCCCTAAAATAAAAACAAGACAAAAAAATAAAGTACATAAACTAAACTAGTTTTAGAGATAATATTTGGCCCATATTTCTTTCTTGGCCTTCTCGATAATAGCCTTGTCCACCGAATATATCCCTTCAGTGTTGACTGCAAGTGTCCTCAAGTCCTCGTTCCGTGTTTAAGATTTGAGAAATTCAACTCTCGCCTTAGTCTTGCGGCTCATTTGTTGCAACTTTGCCTCACGGTCTAAAACGAATTTTTGTTGCATCCTTTCATGAAACATTTCTTGTGAACCAGAAGTGACGGACGAGTTTGAAAATCGTTGACTTTTAGACTTTTGTTCTTTATCATATGGACGTGGCAAACATCATCTCCAAAAAGCTCAGGTTCTACTACGATTTGCCGTCCTTGGATTCTTATTATTTGTGTCGAATCAGGATTTTGCCATTTGTGTTTGTCTTTCAAAAAACCCCAAGTTTTCTTGCGAGCAAAATTTCTCTCCTCACTGTTATGATACAAAATTTCAACCCGCGTCATCAAACCTTCATTATTTTCGCCGCTAAGCCTCGAAGTTTTTTCGACAAACGAGTTAAACTTCCTGTCTTCTCGATTCATCGGAGTCCACTTTTCGTTCAACATGTTCATGGAAGGCTCTTTGTAACCATTATTCTTGGCTTGTTCATTGTATTCACTGAGAACTTTATACTAAAAAGTATCCTTGTTTTGGTCGGAGCCGACATCGGATCGTCAGATACATGTATGTAACATTCCACCAAAATTAACTCTTTGTTTTTACTCCAAAGTTTACGGCATACATTTGTTTTCTTTTCCTAAGGTTTCTCGGCTTTATCTTTACCTTTGCTACGTTTTTTGGGTGAAGAAGGCCCTGCAGTTTCTGATTGTTGGGGCTGTGGGGATTGTTCTTGGAAAAATTGGGGTTGGTATAGTGGTTAGGTTTGTTGGAATTGTTCTTGGAAAATTTGGGTCTGTTGGAATTGTTATCATAGTTGAAATTGCTCGGGTGCAAATTGGTTGGCAAACGGGTTAAGGTTGGGAAATTGGTTTAGGATTTGGTTATGACGAGCCGGATGGTGAAAATTGGGTGGCATATGAGTTTATTAATCCATTAATCAGGATTCATTTTTGTGAGTTTAGAGGTAGAAATAATATAAGTATTGTTGAGTTTAGAGGTGAAAATGATGGTAAAAGCGTGTGTAAAAATTAGACTATTTAATAAGTATTTATAGGATTTTTAAAGGGTAAAAAATTAGAAAAAAAATGGGTATTACAGAAAAGGGCTACCTCAACATCCAATTTTTATCCTTTACATAATGTATAAATTTGAGAATAAAAAGTATAATCTCGGCTGGCAGGACATCGCTAGAACCTATTGCGCGACTTGCAATGTCGAGTTCGCGCTATAGGTTGACGTTTTCGGTCTGCGCGACCCTTTCTAGCCACCCACATCGGATGATCTAAGGATTAAATATATATCACCTGGTGTTATTATTACACGTACATCATCTCTTCTATTGTCTTTGCATTTCTTAATTTTTTTATATTTACAGCGTTTAGTATCTCTAACGTATATAAAGAGAAAAAAACATTTTGCTTACTCTCGAAATGAGAATATTATTTTACGATTATACCCTTTCACAATTTAAATTTGAAACTACAACTATTACCGCTATAAACTTACGCTGCCGTACACGAGTTTTCTGCTAGTTTAATTAAAATTTTTAATTATGTAGAAGCCCTACTAATTAAAGGGTTAGTTTTAATCAAAAGTTTTAATCATGCAGAAGCCCTACTAATTAAAGCGTTAGTGCAAAATGTTCCATTCACATAATTTAGACATATTTTCCATTCTAGAAGCCAGATGTGGCGAATTCACAAGACAATCCCATGCAGCTGATTCAATAGTTAATAAAATATTTGAGTGGATTTCGACTATAAATTATAGCAACTTTCTCTAATTTATTTTAATAAGTTTGAAAATATATATATCATAGATTGCGACATTTACACTTTAATAAATCAAAGGTATCAGCTCTGAAATAGGCCATGAAGGATTTCTACTCAGCAACTTTTTGAAGTATTAAAAACGATTTCCACTCTAAACAAAAACAAAATTAGGTTTAATATGACAATTGAAGTCTCACTAAAGCCAACAATGAAAAGAAAAAGAAATGAAAGTGCAGTTGCCCAAGAAAGAAAGAAAAGCATAGCTTTAAAGACAACAAAGAAAAGGTCAAAAGTCTTCGTATGAATATTACCAAGCTTTTTACATTTTTATTTACTAATTTATTCAACAAGGATAACTTGCTAAGGATGTATTCCCCTATTTTTGAATTACCTATGTGTTCTCTTTCTAATATTTAGCAAAATAGGTGGCTTTGTCTTTACAAGTTATATAATGACACGACCTTAAGCTTGTTCACATCTTACCCATAACCCATTTTAAAACTTGTAATAATGTCTATAAAGACTTTATATATATGTTTCGACATCTATAACTTTGATTAAGAAATTAGTATACTTTATTTTTTTCTGATAACAATAATATAAAACAAATATATTTTCATAATTTGATACCAAACCAAACAAAGAACTTTTACAACATTCCAAAATGCTTTATTTCCGACCGTAGTCCTTAAGTAACCCTCATTTAAATTCTTGTCCTCATAAACACACAAACAAAAGTGTAGTAAAAAACACACTCACACGTGAACAAGTTTTCACACATCATCTGATCATGGCGTCTCCGCCGTCCGCCTCCTCGTTCTTCCTCTTCCTCCTCCTCGTCCATGCCGCCACCATCGCCCGTAAGTCACTCTTACAAAGTTGCTACACATTTCCGCTTTTTTACTTTTTACTGTAGTTTTTTAAAACTGTTTAAAAAGATACAGTATAGTTTTAGGTCTATCTATCATTACTCAGTTTTGCACGTCTCATTTAATATGTGTTGGTATGTGTGTCAGGATCACAATCCTACGTGGGAGTAAACTACGGGCTGGTGGCGGACAATCTTCCGCCACCATCCGCAACAGCAAAGCTACTCCAATCCACCTCAATTGGCAAAGTCCGTCTCTACAACGCGGACCCTGCCATCATAAAATCCCTAGCCAACACCAACATAGGTATCACCATCGGAGCAGCGAATGCTGACATACCAGCATTCGCCTCCGATGTAAGCTCTGCTAAAAGCTGGATCACTGCCAACGTGCTTGCCTACCCATCAAGCAAAATCATCCTTATTAACGTAGGCAACGAGGTTTTACAATACGGAACACCCGAACTTAAGGCACAACTATTGCCTGCAATGCAAAATATGCAGACTGCTATTAATGATGCTTCCTTGGGTGGAAAGATTAAGGTTTCGACTGTGCATTCGATGTCTGTGTTGGGGAGTTCGGAGCCGCCTTCAGCGGGTAGATTTGATCCGAGTGTTGTTGATTTGTTGAAGGGGCTGTTGGAGTTTAATAAAGCGAATGGTTCGCCTTTTATGATTAATCCTTACCCGTTTTTCGCGTACCAAGATGATCCGAGGCCGGACACTTTGGCGTTTTGTTTGTTTCAACCGAATGCGGGTCGTCCTGATTCTGGGACGAATATCAAGTATACAAACATGTTTGATGCTCAGGTAAGTTGTTATCTATCAAACTTTTTTTGTATAGTACTGTAGTTGCTATTTTACGAAATGGTTCAAGTAAATTTTTTTATATATATTCCAAGGTCAAGATGATATTTTAGGCGTTTACTTATTTCAAACGGTTTTTTTAAATTATAGTAAACCGTTAGAGTCTTTCAGAGCAGAGGTTAGCATGTTTAAAATTTTAATGTTGGCTAAATTTACGCCGGAATGTTAGCACACAACTTGCATAATCACATATGAGCAGTACAAGGAGTGATGCACGTTTTTGTTGTTAACTCTGTTTCAAAATTTAAAATATGAGTTAACAATTTTTTTTTTTATTGTTACTATATACGCCTGTCGAGAAAAAACGCAACGAATCTTTTTTCCTGTCGAAGTATGTTTACTTGTATACAAGGTTTTATAGTTAACGTTATTAAAAAGTTCAGAATTTTGTTTTTTGAAGTGTTCGTATCTAGTTTACTTACGTATTAAATTTGTTTGCAGCCTTTTTACATTAAACAGAAGTTTATTAATTGAAGAAATAATTGGAAAATAAAACAGCAAGTTAGACACATACTAGTAATAAAGAAACAAATGTCCTATAACTTTGTAAGCATTACATTACGGGATAGTATATAATTTTTGTAAGGTTATTGTGTCATAACTTTTTTAAAGATGAGTTTTATACTGTTATCACAAAAGTATTTTCAGCTATTACTAACTATTTGTTTGGTCAAAGTGTCAAACATTGTAGTATTTACTTTGGTCTTAAACCCACCCAACTAGTACAATATACTTATCACAATTTGTCACAATGTCATTTTGGACCACCTCAATAATACTGCAAGTCTTCAATGGCGTATTTACAAGCAAATTTCTTTTTAACAGTTATATGCACAGAAAAAAAAAAATAAAATAAAATAAAAATACATGTCACAAGTTATAGCTTTCTAATTCGGGTGGTACCTATCGAGTCTACTATTTACAATTTGTGTACCTTAAATATATGGTAAGCTTGTAATACGCACTAACATAATTGTACATGGATTGATGACATGAAGGTGGATGCGGTAAGATCAGCATTGAACGCCATGTCCTTTAATGATGTCGAGATTGTGGTTGCGGAGACAGGTTGGGCATACAACGGCGGGCCCGAAGAATTTGGTGCAACGGTGGAGAATGCCAAGGCTTACAACGGAAACTTGATTGCTCATCTTAGGTCCGGGGTTGGAACTCCATTGATGCCCGGTAAATCCATTGACACATATCTGTTTGCATTATATGACGAGGATTTGAAGCCGGGCAAGATTTCAGAAAAGTCATTTGGCATCTATAAAACAGACTTGACGCCAATATATGATCTTGGACTCTCGAGGAATAGTCAGGTAACCTTTTTTTTTTTTTTTTTTTTTTTTTTTTAACGGCAATAGTCAGGTAACCTTATACCGCAACAAATTAAGCTAAATTTACACACTGACATTTTCCAACAAACATTACGCTTACAAGTGCGGGACAACTTACATATCTAATAGTCTAAACAACTTGACAAACATATACACGTTTTTCTTATGCCATGAAATGAAGAAGTATACAAATTGTATATTTTTGTAGTGAAATTGTAAAACTTTGTTGCACGTTGTTTATTGCTTATACCAAATGTTTAACTTGTAATACAAAAATTCTGTTTAGGGTGGTCTTGCTAATGCACCAACTCCCACCTTAAGTCCACCGGCAGATGTTCCTGCTAATACTACTGGCGGTGGTGCAACTACACTTCCAACCAACTCTTCAACGACAACAACTACAAGTTCTACTACTCCCGGCCGTGACTCTCCTAGTGCTAAGGTCAATGCATCTAAAAATGCAGCTAGCTTGTATAACATGGATATTAGTTTTGTTGTTATCCTTTTATTAGCCTTAGCTTCGTTGATGTAGATTAGTCGCATGAGATTTCATGACTTTAATGTTTTTCACGTGTGCAATTGTTTTTGTGTAATAGGAATCTGCAATGTTAAATATTATGGTATGAATTTTGTTGGTATAATCATGTTAACACTTCCGTTTGGAGATTCTTGTATTGTATACCCACACACTTGCACTCACGTTCTTATACGCTAGCTAGGGATATTAACTCTATACTCCTTTTAGCACGAGTCGTCTTCAATTTGTTGTGAAGGTCTTTCTATTTTAGTAATTGCATTGCATCAGATTTCAAAGTACACTAAAGTTTGCTTCTGCTGCTCAAACGCAAATAATGGGTCAAAATCAAAAGTTCTACAAACACAATATGGGTCAAAAAGAGTGTGTCAAAAACAAAATTTAGTCTAACTTCTCTTTATTAAACCTTTTTGTCTTTCACGTGTAATTATAAGTGATTTAAAGGTTGAACATGATGCAGATAACCTGGTCACCTTGCGTTATGCGCCTCCCATGTGATCGATTTTATTTTGCAACTTGTCTGTTATGTAGACCACAAATCAGAGAAATGATGGAAGCTTTTATCAAGCATATATTTCGTGGTATCATTTTCTAGCAGTTTAAGGTCTTAATTAAGTTACATATGGCTCTTACTCGTCAAAATCTATGAATCCTATTAAAAATAAATGATGCTTGTGTTTAACATTGGTTCGGATTTGCTCATTTTAGCCTCAGAAAAGGCCTTGTCCAGGAGAACATGCAATGTTCTTTAAACACTCATCAATGGGCTTGTCTATTGGGCTTTGTTTCATATTTTGAGGACGTCTGTTTTGAAAAGTTATGGGAAAACCTAAATATTAGTTTCATGCTTAAATTAATGTGAGTTTTGTTTGTTTGTTTTTATTATTATTTTTTTTTTTGGACGAACTGTTTTATAAACGATATGAAAATCAAATATGTTTAAGCATAAAGTTAGTCATACATGTTTAGACAAGAAATAAGTCACATATTTAATCCATCTAATCATTTCTCAGTTATTTTTATTTAACGGACTTCCATATTTATTAAAACTTTGAATAACTTTATAAACTCATTTGTAATGATGTTTACAAATTTAAGCTTGTAGCTAATATAAATTCATAGGTTCAAGTTTATTTGGATAAGTTTATAATCCATAAATATTGAGCTAATTGTATATTAGTAAAATTATATACTAATAAGCAAGCACAAATCAGCCCCTCATGTATATGTATTCGCATGCTTGTGACAAACAAGACCAAAAGTTCTATTAAATTATATTTCATCATGTTAATATTCGTTTGGTGTCGTCGTCAATCAGTTACTTAATAAAATAATGAGGGCATGGTTTCTTAATCATTGTTTTAAATAATACCTAACAATATTGACTTTACTATGAAGTTCTATTACACATTTACTGTATTAGACTATTAGTTACTAGACCTTTGTTTCTTTTAGTTGGGTCTTGTATTCAGATGCAACTTAAAAGACACCGCAAATTAATTTGATGTACGCCTATCAGAGAGTACGTATTAAATTTTAGTTTGGATGTCTCTAACATGTAACTAATCAAACGAATACCACCTCTAAGGGTACTGGCAACGTATGTGTTTTTGGGCTCGGCATCCATCGGCGACACTCGGCATCACAATGCCACAAACTCGGCATGATAGATTCGGCATTCCAATCGGTGATCTTCACCGAATCTGTATGCACCCTTTCCCATAATTTTCGAACGTTGGCCATCAATGCTTGGAGCCGTTTGTGGCTTATTTAAAAAAAAAAAAAANTCCACTAATCAAATATCATTTTTACCCACCAAAGTCTCATCTCAATGGTTGAAATAGAACATGGATACTTAACTTGGGACATCTAAAGATTCCATTGTGGACACTTAATATGGGACGGAGGGAGTAATAATTTTGTTACATGTGCCATAAAAATATTGTTAAAAAAACTTGTAATATTAATCTTAAACTATTATAAGAGCTAGGTGATGAGCACATCAATAATTGTTATTAATGTGTCACCTCAGTATCTCACAAATAACTATTATTGGTGTATGTGAATCCGATAACATATCACCAAAAATACTCCACTCACTAAAAAAAAAAAAAAAAAAAAAAAAAAACGATGGTTGCTAGTGAACTAACGAAGGACGAATGGTGTGGGGGTATATAGTGCACCATAACGCCGTTGTTGGTCAAACAAAAAGTCAATGACGATGTCATTGGTCATTTTACCGTGCTCTCTAAAGCACAAGTGCATATACCAACCTACATACATCATGTCAAATTCGAAAAACCATCAACTAATGTTACTTTTATCTTAAACTAAAGATAGCTTAACTTTTTAAAGTCCAGTAAACTGATCATGTAAACTCTTAAGAAATATGTACTATATTAGGTTCAATCACAACTTCTCATTAAATGTCACTAAAAATCAATGTTTTAAAAACCGGGTCTCTAATCGACCCTGTCAAATTACCGGGTTATCGGTTCAACCGGTTTGACCATCGGATCAACCCGGTTTTCCAAAAAAACAATGATACAAAAAAGGTATATAAATAAATCATGACTATTTCTATTATTGAGCCTAAAAACCGTTTAGTAACAAATATAATATGTAAAAATAAAATTACGTCGCAAATATTTATAAGTAACTTGTTTATTTATAAAAAAAATTAAGAAAAACAAAACCCGGCCAGGTCTCGAGAACCGGGTTGACCCGGGTCGCTTCAAACCCGACGGGTCTAACTAAGAAACTCGGTTTAATTTGACCCGTTTTTCGACCATTTAACTTGTTGAACCAGCCGAATCGAACTGCGTTTCAAAATATTGTTGAAAACATATTTTCATTGTGTGAGACTAGTTATTTAAGTCGGAATTTTTCCATCAATCTAACTTTACAAGAAAGTTACTGGTAACTTTTACTTTACCAATAATATTATTCAAGTCATGGATTTAATAAAAGCATTAAATTTAGAGAGAAAAGAAGCAAGTAGTTTAATTTTGGAATAGGAACACCACCGTCCATAGAAATAGAAATAGAAAGAGTGATCCAATAGCATATTCTTCCTCTGCTTTCCGCCACCTCTCTTCTTCTTCTTTTTCTATATCTCTTACAAAAATAAATAATATATTTTCCATTTTTATAAATTTCTCATCACACTATATTTATATACCCCTTCCTTTTCACGATTATCATTCGTTCATCAGTCATATAATCTAATCCTCCGGTAATATAAATAAATCTCTCTAATTCTAATCGTAATAATAATAATCTAATCCTTCCATTTTTATAAATTTCTCATCACTGTATTTATATTATTTACAAACTGTGATTTGGAATTTGTAGATGGCTAGTTTGATATCTGATACTGCACCATGGAAGGACCTCAAGGTCATTATTANACCAATTGATTAATTAATTGCATGTAATTGATGGTTATGATTATTTGCAGAGTCATGTTGGTGAAATTGAGAAGACGCATTTGCGTGATTTGATGAATGATGCTCATAGATGCCAGTCCCTCATGCTGTATGTTCTTTTTTTATTTTATTTTATATACAACCTTCTTTTGAATCACTATTAAATATGTGCAGAATTTTAGCCTTTAGCTCTCTATTTTAAATTCATAAGTGTAATTTAAATCAGTTTCTTAACTAAGGAGCTTTTTTTTTTTTTTTTTTTTTTTGGGTTTCGACCTTTTGGTTCTGAACCCACCACCATACAAACTTAAACGGGGTAAAGCCCTCCCTTTTAACGAGGTTGGCTTGGCCTAGCATGATTTGAACTTGAGACCTCTCACATTTTAGTGATGGTAGTTACATGCCTGTTGCCACTAGGAAACCCTGGGTGGTTAATTAGGAGCATATTTTGCGGCATGATATGTTGTTATATCGGGTGTGTTTGTTTCATTAAGAAAGTCTAAATCTGAACAAAATAATGTTGTTTGTTTTCGTATAATTGTCCGAATGATTTTAAGTGCTCGTTTCTGCAATTTATTTAAGTGACTTATGTAAATATGAAACAAGACTTTTTATCATAAATATAACATAGTTAATAAACCATCAAATATATTATATTAACACGAGTCTTCAATCTCTTATCGAAGACAAGTCCACCACCTCTTACTGAGTAAGATGTTATATGTCTAACTGGGTCTGACTCAAAAGAAAAAAACAAACAAGCAAAATGTCTGACCGCCTCTTACTGGTAAGAGTAAGAGGGCTAGTAAGACTCTTTTTTAAAAAACAAACACACCCTTAAGCTAAGAATCTAAAATATTATAGGTTGAACTTGTATCCCCTATCACTCTTGCAGTTTTTGATATAGAGATGCCCACTAGGATCGGGCTGATATTGCTTACATTCCTTTTGATTGTTGTTGGGATTGAGAAAATGGGAATGGAAAGATAGATAGTGTTTGGTCCTCGTGTACTTATTTAAATTAGGATTTAGAAATTCTACCTTTTAAATTGGGCCAATTCCATTCCTTCTGACATTTGGATGTTGATTTCATTCTTGTTCTGTCATACTCTAAACACATACGGCCATACCCATACTGAATTCCCTCAGTAAACCAAACTCCACCTTGTTTATCTTAAAATAGTTATAAGGATTATGATCGTTGAAGCAGAATCAAGGTGGTTCTTCTCTTAATGTTTTACCGGAGTAGTTTTACTTTCTACTGTAATTTTCTATTGTCTAGTAGGAGGGTAAATAGTTTTGTGTTTTTATGTTTGGGCTCAGTGAGTGATGTGTGTATCTTTTCTTTTGGGTTTTATGCAGCGAGTTCGATGGATTATTCCTCGATTATTCACGGCAATGCGCCACTGTTGATACGATGTCGAAGCTCTTTTCACTTGCTGAGGTATAATTGTTTAAATTAACGGAATCATGGTATTGGCTCACCAAACAACTTTAACAAAAGGTGGCGCTTTTTCTAATCATATTCTTTGTTATGCAGGCAGCACATCTCAAAGAAAAGATTAATAGTATGTTCAGTGGGGAACATGTAAGTGAAGATATTAATTATATGTTTTTTCCAGCAACTTATTTGCCTTACATGGTTGTTTTTGTATTCATCTTTATGCTACCATATTAATGAAATAGGTAAAGCTGTAATACTGATACTGTAAACTTACCATTGCCTTTTTTGGTCTGTACTTCAGATAAACAGCACAGAGGACAGGTCTGTGCTTCATGTAGCTCTTCGTGCTGCAAAAGATACAACCATAAATAGTGATGGAAAGAATGTGGTACCAGATGTTTGGCAAGTTCTGGATAAAATTAAAGAATTTTCTGATAAAGTCCGCAATGGATCCTGGGTAATCAATTGTTTTAAATGCTATTTATTCAACTTATTACCTATATAATACTTCAATGCTTAGTAACACTCAACCCTTAATAGGTGGGAGCCACTGGGAAAGCATTGACAAATGTGATTGCTATTGGCATTGGTGGAAGCTTCCTTGGTCCATTGTTTGTGCACACTGCTCTTCAAACAGGCAAGCTTTATTAAATCCACATTTTCAATCAGATATGAATCGCTGTTCTTTTTATATAGAGGGTTGTATATAATAAAATGCTTATTATCATTATTTGTTTTGGGGACTTACAGATCCTGAAGCTAGTAAAACAGCACGAGGACGCCAGCTTCGCTTGTAAGTATACATATTATGTGCATTATGATGTAGTAATAACTCTGCTCTAATATTTACTTGCTTATTTATTTCAACCCTAATCTGGTGGCCTTTTATAAACTGTTTTTTAACAAACTGCTTCAATGATCACAATTGGTATATGTTTTGTAACTCTGCTTTAATGCTTTAGCCACATAAGAAGCTTCACCAACTTAGGACTGGTTTTTCATGTTAACTTCTGTTTTTGATGTATTAGTAAATACAAATCATTTTGGAGATGTGTTTACAACTCACAGTAAAGAAGCAGTATATCCATCATTAGGGTAAAAATGAATAAAAGAAATCATATGCTAATAAATAATGGGCCTCACTTTAGCAAATCGGAACTTTGACATATCACATGGGAACATCTTCAAATCAGTGACCACAACAAAGCGATAAAAACTGTTTATTATATGCCTTCTTGATGTTTAGCTATCACTGAACTTATGGCTGCATGTCCAAGCCCATGAAAAGATATACAATTTGCACATCAATACTCAACCAGCTGGCCTAACTGACATCATTGATTCATCGTTGATTCGGTTTAGCTGGTTCAATTGGTTTCATCCAAACCATGAATCTCCCTAGGTGTATGTATACACTTTTTCCTGATCAAGCTTTTTATCAGCCCCCTGATTAGTTAAATGGGTGTGTTGTATGTCTTCTGAGGTCTATGCTTCTGACTCAATCTTAAATACTATGCTTCATTATTAGCGTATGAGTGTGTTGCCAGTATACGGATGAATTCACCATCGTTTACCTCCGCTGTGTACTTAGTTTCTTCTCAAGTATTGTTAGCTACAAGCATGCCATATCATTGTCACTTGGTGCATCCATCATACTTGTATCTCCGCAATGATCTTGCTTATTTAGTTCTTGTTTTATTTCTACAGTCTAGCTAATGTTGATCCAGTAGATGTTGCCAGAAACATATCAGGCTTGGATCCTGAGACCACTTTAGGTGATATGACTTTATTATCTGTTGTATTTCGTTTGTAATTCAAAGTACAGACACCTAGGTTTTGCTTTATATATATTGATATCTTCTTGTATGCAATGCAGTTGTGGTAGTTTCAAAGACCTTCACCACAGCTGAGACCATGCTGAATGCTCGAACATTGAGGGAATGGATTTCATCTGCTTTAGGGTAAGTGCACCATTCAATAGATAACCAAATATTTAATTCATGCTGCAAACAGTTTCAGTAAATTATTCAGTTTTTTCAATACATTTTACTAATATTCTGAACCTAATAGTAATGCGCAAGCCTCAAAAAATTTATCTTAATAAACAGGTGATAAGGTTCACATGCTTGTAGGCGTTGCATTTTCCTTTCATATAACTTAGTCATGTTATATTTGCTATTTCAGGACGCAGGCTGTTTCAAAGCATATGGTTGCTGTTAGCACAAATCTTAAGGTTCGTTCTTTTATGATAATTACTGGCACGGGACGAAAATTAATAACTTTCTGAAAGAAATTATATGAAACTTCACAAATTTTGGTGCAGCTTGTAGAGAAGTTTGGGATTGATCCTAATAATGCTTTTGCATTTTGGGACTGGGTAGGAGGTCGATACAGTGGTAAGATAATATACCAAGGAAATCTAATTTTGAATTTTCTATTAATTACTTACGTGATATGTGATTGGTCATTTTGATTCACTTCAGTTTGCAGTGCTGTTGGAGTGTTACCTTTATCTCTCCAATATGGTTTCTCGGTCGTTGAGAAGTACAGTAACATATAACCTTCATTTTCTCTCATTCAAATGCATATATTTGGGTTTGTTGCAACTTGATAAATTTTAAATGGTCCCTTTAAATTTTCTGACACGACTTACTTCTTATTTATAGGTTTCTGATAGGTGCAAGAAGCATTGATCAGCATTTTCAGTCCACTCCTTTTGAGAAAAACATACCTGTATGTATGCATGATATTATATCTTGTTTGTGATTTGGGTTATGTTTCCACCTCTAATTCTGCCTGCTAAACTTACTAACGTTTACTGTTTACTTTGACGTATATTACTGTTTCAGGTTCTTTTAGGTTTATTGAGCGTATGGAATGTCTCTTTTCTTGGATATCCTGCAAGAGTGAGTGCTATTATTTTCAAAACCTAAGACACTCGAGAGATTTTTATTTTTTTTCAATCAATTCTTAGTTTATTTACTCATGTTCTTATCTTCCACAGGCTATCCTGCCTTACACTCAAGCTCTCGAAAAGCTTGCTCCACATATTCAACAGGTATATTATTATTTCCATACCCATGTCCGACTTTTCATAAATCATTTCCGAGTTTCTCTAATCCTTTTTTATATAGGTTAGCATGGAGAGTAATGGGAAAGGAGTATCCATAGATGGCGTTCGCCTTCCTTTTGAAGCTGGTGAAATCGATTTTGGTGAACCGGGAACGAATGGCCAACATAGTTTTTATCAACTAATTCATCAAGTAATTTTCTACAATTTGATTCTTCTATACAGTTTTCTGTCCGCTGAAATCTATAATCTTAATACTTGATGTTGGATTTGACAGGGGCGTGTTATTCCTTGTGATTTTATTGGAATTGTGAAGAGTCAGCAACCCGTCTACCTTAGAGGTACCGTTTCATTCGTTTTTTCTTTCATCTTTTTTATCTTTATTTCCCATATATTCCGTATCATGTAAAATTTGGTTTGCAGATGAAGTGGTAAATAACCATGATGAGCTCATGTCCAACTTTTTTGCACAACCGGATGCTCTCGCTTATGGGAAGGTAATTCAGTTAACTCTTTTCACTTGCAAGTTACAACTTAAACGTCAACTTCCTTGGACATGATTGTTTCTATATACAACTTACGTGATCTTCTTGTTTTTGCAGACCCCTGAACAATTGCAAAGTGAGAATGTTGCTCCTCATCTTGTTCCTCACAAGGTAATTTCCTCGTCATTCCACATTCTTCTGGGTGCTATCATATGCTTGATTACTAATATTTATATCATTGCCAGACCTTTACTGGGAATAGGCCATCTCTTAGCATTCTACTTCCATCATTGGATGCTTATAGAATCGGACAGGTTTGATCATCATAGACCTTACTCAAATATAAGTATTTGGCGCTCTCATGCTGGCCACAGCTTACAAAATCTATTTCTTTCCTGTTCAGTTGTTAGCTATCTACGAGCACAGAATTGCTGTGGAAGGTTTTGTTTGGGGAATCAACTCTTTTGATCAGTGGGGAGTTGAGCTAGGAAAGGTACACAGAAAATTCCGTCTCTCTCTCTCTCTCTCTCTCTCTCTCTTCCTTTTTTTTTTTTTTTTTTTTTTTTTTTTTTTTTTTTTTTTTTTTTGCATAAAAGAAGTTGGTGGTTGCTTAACGAAGTTCATTGGTATGTTAAATTGCAGTCGCTAGCATCTCAAGTCAGAAGGCAACTTCATGCATCTCGTAAGAAAGGAGAATCAGTGGAGGGCTTCAATTATAGTACCACAACTATGCTAAAAAGATACCTTGAGGTAAACAAGTTTCAAAGTCGTCGAGAATTTATATTTGTGGCTTTTTCTTTAACTAGTATTGACTCTGGTGATGTATCTTGGCAGGCAAGTGCAGATGTGCCTTCAGAACCCACAACGCTTCTGCCTAAGATATAACCATTGCTTGATGGTGTTGAAGTTGTCTGCCACTAAACCAGCTGATAACATAGCAGTAGAACGTTTTATAATGTATGACACCAATATTACTGTCATCAGCCATTGTTGTTCACTTTTCTTCAGTGAGCTCTTTTGTATTTGCTTCTTTTTGCAACTGCATGACTCGCGTGTTACGAGCATAATAATACTTACCATTTTGAAGTGATTTAAATGTTGAAATTATAATATTTTCTTTGCTGAATAAGATGCTAGTATCTCAGACAATCGCTTTCATCTTGTTTGTCATGATTAGATATTGAGCATTGTCATAAATATAAGAAAAACTCTGAAGTAACTTTGGTGATTAGAATTATACTCCTTATCACCAACTGTTTGGCAAACTGCTGCATCAACTTCAACAACTCAAGGGTCAATGACCAGCTTTAGGTTCAGACTTGACATCAGAAGTGTTATAAAATATAACTCTCTGGTCCCTTCTGGTGAGATGGCTTAATTTTAGTTTGTTTGAGGGGACACAATGTTTTTTGTTTGATTGATGAGCAACATGATGCTCGAGTTTAGTAATGTATCCTTAAACCGTAAAGTTGGCATAACAAGAGCGATAATCTACACCTATAATTTCTGCGTTGTTGAGTAAAACTAGTTTGGTAATTACAATTCAGTCGGGTTAAATTAGGTTCACTATATAAAGATGTTCTCTTTATTAAGTAACATGGACATCAGTTTGCTTAGATGAAGTAAAATTTTCCCCAAATGTCAGTTTGCTTACATATTTGGTTTAGCTTAAAATTATATACAAAAACATAGTATTATGGTCCTAAGTTACTTCTGTCTGAAAAATCTTAAAATTGTATCCAAAAGGCATGTAAGTTGTTTGTTCTGGACTTGATGGGTTGAATTGTCTAATACATGTAAGCTGGATTTTGAAGCTATATATCATTAAAAAAAAAGGAAAAGAAATACTACTGATTCAACCTAGTATAATGACAATATGTTAGAAATAACTTAGAATTGTTGTTGTTGTTGTGTTGTAGTTATGATTAGTTTCAATGATTGACATAGTCCTCAGCAGGTTCATCCATTATTTGCAGTTGAAGCCACCATTAAAAAAAAGTCAACCAAATGCCTTCCAACCCAACCAAATACTTGAATTATTTTAGGGTCAACCCACATTTGATTTACTTACCAACTTCACCATCTTTTTATTAATATTCCAAACACAACTTTCATTTCTTGTTTTTTGCTTACCAAACAATGGTTGTCCCTCCTCCTCCTCTCTCCCTCCTTTGCATTATCTCCATTGTCACCCTATACTTGATGATATGCTACGCAGTTATCGGATTCATTGCTAAATCGGAAGTTCTTAGAGTTGATCACACGCGTGAAGTTGACAAACCGCCCACCGGGTTGTCCCTAGAAGAGTTACAAAAGTTACGAAGTTTTAATCATAGGATCAATGAAGGCGACGAAGATTCTTTGAGTTGTGCTATATGTTTGGATGATTTTGAAGATTTTGAGGTATGCAAAAGATTTCCAAGCTGTGAACATGTGTTCCATAGTCATTGCATTGACCTTTGGTTGGTTCATAGAAGAACTTGTCCAATGTGCAGGACAAGTTTTGAATACCTAGCTCATATTGTTTAAGATTTTTTTCATTTTTATGTGCATACATCATGTTTCTTGTTTGAAATATTTAGTTCTTGAATTTTGTTGATCTTGTTCCTAACCGAATAATATGGAAATGGCGAAGCTTATGATCCATATTGTGGTACTGTTTCATTGTACATCGAGTTCAATTGATAAATAATTTATTTTGGATCATTTTTCCGGAAAACATATGTTGTTTTGTACTCAATCACGTCTTTTTCTATTGAGTTTTTCTGGTTAAGGAGTTAATTTGGCCCGTTGAATGACTTGGTCACTTCTTTTACCAATAGCCCGCTAGATTTCAAGCTTGGATGCACGTATCGACCTAGTTGAAAACTTACGGTCAAACTTTCGTATCGTCTGGTTTATCTAACTACAGCAATGTTAATGCTTGGGTTCTTTCTCATGTTAACAATAACATGGGATTTGAAAGAGTCATGTCAGCAAACATCCAGATGAAGTCCACAATCATATTACGGAGTATGTATCAATCAAAGTTAATTATAAGTCATTATTATATAATTAAAATAGTTATTAATAATAAGGGAGCTCAGTTTGATGTGTTAAGGTGTCTGATATGTGGCGGCATTTTGCCTGTTTGGACAGCATAGTGTCGTGTAAGTTTGCTGAGAAGTGGTCTGCTTTTGGCTAGTTTGGGTCAACAGATTGCCTTTTTAAGGCGGCTGAGTTGTGGGCTGCATTTTGCCTGTTTGGGACAGCAAATTGTCGTTTTAAGGGTGCGGAGAAGTGGGCTGCATTTTTACTGTTTGGGTCACCAGAGCATTGTTTTAACATTGCTGAGAAATTGTATGCTTATTGCCTGTTTGGAACAGGATATGCTGTGATTTCAGTAGGTGCCTATGCATTTCATTCTTGGATATCAATTGCTATCTGTTGGCCATGTTCTATTTGTGTATCTTTTTGTCCATGTGGGCCTATCTCATTTTGTGTTGTTCCATGTCTTTTTGTTTTGTTCCATCAGTGTGTGTCAATATAGTTTGTTTGTTAGGACTTTGTGGGATAGTTGTTGTTAGGCTTTGTGGGGGTAATTAGGGTTGTAAACGAACTGAACGTTCAGTGAACATTTCATGAACCGTTNGTTCTATTTGTGTATCTTTTTGTCCATGTGGGCCTATCTCATTTTGTGTTGTTCCATGTCTTTTTGTTTTGTTCCATCAGTGTGTGTCAATATAGTTTGTTTGTTAGGACTTTGTGGGATAGTTGTTGTTAGGCTTTGTGGGGGTAATTAGGGTTGTAAACGAACTGAACGTTCAGTGAACATTTCATGAACCGTTCGGTAAAAAGTTCGTTTATATTCGTTCGTTTATTAAATGAACGAACATGAACAATATTTTACGTTCGTTTAGTTAAATGAACGAACATGAACAAAGTCTCGTCCGTTCATTTATGTTCGTGAACGTCCGATTATGCGTTCGCTAACGTTCCGTTATGTTTATTTATCTATTTATATTCATACATAATATCTTTTAATTTTATAATTTTAAAAATTGGTTTGTTTAAACAAAACAACACTTATAAAACAATATATTGTGAAGAATTCAATAAAGTTTATGTTTGTTTGTCTATTTTCATCTATGCTCGATCGTTTATGTTCGTTTAGCGTTTTAATGAACGAACATAAACGAACATGAACAACTCATTTTCTTAATAAACAAACATGAACAATAAAATTCGTCCGTTTAAGCGTTCGTGTCCGTTTATTTGTCCGGTTAAAATTAAATGAACGAACATGAACAGGGCTCCGTTCGTGTTCGTCCGGTTCGTTTACAGCCCTAGGGGTAATGTAAGTGTTGTTTGTTTGGTTTTTTGGGTCCCTCTTTTTAATTGTCTTGATTAATTATGAGGGATGCCTTGTTTTGTATTTGTTCTTTGTTTTTTTTATAAAAGTTGCCTTTCGAAAAAAATAAATAATTAACTTATGACTTTATCTGTAGCCTAGCAGCCCATTGTATATTTCATTTCAATGTTTTAACTTTAAGAGCTAAATTGCACAAAACTACAACTCAAATGAGATACAAGAGAATATAATAATATATTTAATTAATTTTTTCTAGACGCCACGCCCCAAAACGTTTTCCATAAACAATTGATTTCATGGGCCGAGTTGAATAAAGATTAAAAAAAGTAAAGATTAATCATCTTTTACTTAAAAAAAAAAAAAAAAAAACACCTCACTTTCCATTCTTTTTTTAAAACAAAATATCTAACAAATAATAAATCGTTAAACCCAAAAAAATATATACCATCACGACGAGAATTTTCTTATCTTTTGGTAGACGAGTACTTCGATACATTTTCAACAAACTCTCATTTTTGCTTTTTATGGGTATTGAATATTACATAATATGAAATCACATGTGATTTGTGATGTGAGGTTCGACACT
This sequence comes from Artemisia annua, assembly GCA_014162995.1. Taxonomy (NCBI): domain Eukaryota; kingdom Viridiplantae; phylum Streptophyta; class Magnoliopsida; order Asterales; family Asteraceae; genus Artemisia; species Artemisia annua. Next base: position 22,227 of record LBNU01019298.1, read on the forward strand.
AACTCGAGCCAACAATAACAACTAACATCTAACAACTAACCCGCCGTTCAAAAAAAAAAAAAAAAAAAAAAAAAAAAAAAATCAATTGTAATTTAACTAATCACATATGATCTCACAAATCAAGTGTGGTTTTCAAATTACAAATTACATGTGATTTGGCAAATCGTGATTTTTAAGTGCATAACTTTCAGCATCTACAAAAATTAACTCGAAAAAGAAATTCGTCGAAAAGCCTAACCTAATAGGGTCTGGTTAAGCATGGAAAAAACGGTGAGTGCCCCTCTACCTAATAGGGTCTGGTTTGACATAACGTGTAATTAGTATTACTTAACGATTACCGGTTTAAAATATATTTAATTTTTATAAAAGATGATGAAAATATGTTTTTTTAATATTGATCGAAAAATAAGTGGATAACATTGATATTTGTTGAACCAAACTTTTCATTTCATAAGTTGTGAAGCCTGATTGTGTATTTAAACAATTGAGGATCATTGACCGAATCATTAACTACTATAATATTTGTTTGAATTAATATACTTTTTTTGAGCAAGTGTTTGAATTAATATAAGGCTAAATGTAAAGTGGATATGTCATGGTATTCACTATTCAGGATAATATTTGTTTATGGAATCCTGTTTTTTCAATCTGTTGATAGTGTTTTCTAAACATATTTTTAAACAAGTTGTAACGATGCTTTAGCGTGTTTAAAAAATTGGTTTAGTTTTTTTAATGGTAAAAGGTTACCCGCTAAAGATATATCAGCATCAAAACGTTTAAGTACAAATTAATGTGAACGCATTCCTAACTAAATTAAACAGCTAAAGATTCTAAACAACAGATGAACAAAATAAACATATAACCATAAACACTAAATTGTCACCCCTCACGCGTTATGAGATTGATATATACTTACAAGTCAAGTTCAAAATCAAGTTCGACATGTTAAAGGTAAAAAGCATTGAAGCAATTCAAAATTTAAAAGGAGTACGGTTGTTGCCTTCATCATTGTCATGCATGCCCATCGATTCTCCAATCGCCCTTTCATACTGATCCAGTGCACTTTACACATCCAAAAACTCAGGCTGCTTATAGTGGTGGGTGAGCCATCACCCGAACCTCACCATTGTCACGCGCCACCCCACTGTGAGGTCTCCCCCGTCACGCGCCACGACACGCAAAATGAGGAGAAAAGTGGTGACATTGGTCACCTTTCGTTTACCGAGTATGTATTTTTTGTATTATTTATTTATTTGATTTGTGAGTGTGTGCTAAGTATTTTGTGAAGTATGTCTGTATAAAGTGTGTATTTTTAATGGTGGTGAGGGGAGTGGTGACCATTGTGACTGAAAGGTGAGGGGGTAGTGATGTGTTGAAAAGTGATGTGGCGCGGATATGGCGGTTCGAGGAGTGGTGACCATTGTGTCGAGTCTTAGTTGCTGATTCATCGGTAGTTGTTTCACTAACCATCTTCCCCTAACTTGCTACCGCTCACGACTTGGTTGTAGCGAACTCTTTTTTCAAGAAGAGTGAAGCTCACTTAATTACCTTCTAGATTTGAGGTAACAACACCAAATTGACTATTAGATGGTCAGGAGAGGAGATCTTAGAACATGCAAGGACTGCAGGGTCTTTCCAGGTGAGGCATGCTCATCTCAACACAGATTGGTAGCCTTGGATGTTCTTTTCGAGAGTCAACGACGCATGAGGGAGGTGAAAGGAGGCCAAGGATCTTATGGAAGAACTTGAATGTAGATGTAGTAGAGGCTTTTAGAGCATCAGTTTCAGAGGAAATTTCGGCTTTAGTGGAGGAAAGTGACGCGAATCAGATGTGGAACACCCTTGCACGTATCATTAAAGACGCGACAAAGGTGTGGCTAGCGGGTCAGCGAGATCCCATACAACGCACAGGGAATCTTGGTGGTTTAACGAGGAGGTGCAAACCAAAGTCACAATGAAACAAACTAGGTTAAGAGAACTACTTTTATGTCGTGACGGCCAACAAGAGGATATGACCATGGCAAGAGAGAGGTATAAAGTAGCTAAAAGAGCAGGTTGGGTGAAATGGAGGGCGGCCTCAAGAGTTCTATGTGATAGGAAAGTTCCCTTAAAGCTAAAGGGAAAATTCTATAGGCTTGCAGTTAGACTTGCTATGTTGTACGGGTCAGAATGTTGGCCGATCATGAAAGCTCAAGCTAACAGGGTGGAAGTGGCGTAATTGAGAATGCTAAAGTGGACTTGTGGCAAAACCATGTTAGACGTGATTCGAAACGGACATTTTAGGGTAAAACTTGAGGTCAAAATAATAATCTACAAGATGAGGGAAGGAAGGCAGAGATGGTTTGGACATGTCAAGAGGAGACCACAAACAATGTCGGTTAGAAAAGTCGAAGCTCTGTTAGTTGACGGCTTGAGGAAAAGGGATAGACCAAAATTTAGTTAGGAGGATAGATTAAAGCAAGACATGAAAGAGCTTCTTTTGTCCAACCACATGACCACTGATACGGACGCGTGGAGATATATAATTAGAATATGCAGGTAGAAGGGGTAGGTTGTTTGACATTTTGAGGTAGTTTTCGCATTTAGACGTTTTGAGCTTCTAAGTTGCTTTGCTTTTGCGTTTTTAGGTTTTGTATCTATAGTTTGTCCCCTTTAAACTTTTAGGCGTCGAGTTGCCTCCCTTAGGTTTTTCATCCCCTTTACGTTGCTTTCCTTTGTGTTTCGTTGTTCTTTTAGGTATTTTGTTTTTAGTTTTTCCTTTTAGTCTTTTTTCTATGCGTTCGTTTTTTTCCTTTTGTGCCCTTGCTCGTTTGCTTTCTTGCTTTTATGCTCTTTTGTTTGTGCTTTTTCCCCTTGTCTTTCTTGGGCTTCCTGTTTGCTTATTGCTCTTTTTGTATGTTCTCCTGTAGCTTATGCTTTTGTTTCTTTGTCCTTTTTCTCTTTGTTTTTATGATGGTTTTCGTTTATTGTTTGTTTCTCGTTGTAAGTTTTATGTGGTTCCCTTGTTCCTGTTTTTGCACTTTCATGTTCTTTTTTCTTGTACTTCCCTCAACTACACAGTTACACTGGTCGGAGGTCCTACTGAAAGGAGTCTCTTTACTGTCGAATTTATCTTGGTGGTAGGGTAGTATTTGTCCACGTTTCACCTCCCTCTTACCCCGCTCATGCGGTGGGTTTGTTGTTGTTGTCGAGTCCTCGATCAACTTGTCAAGCAAACTAAACTCTAATACCTTCTCATTCCGATTCTTCTCCATGTTGCTCTCATCCATAGTCTCATCAATGTCAGATTAAGAAACTAAACGGACAGGTAGTTCGAAAAGGAGAAGCATTAGTTGAAACAACTACTGCTACTTTCTTCATCAGATTGTCATCCTTCCTCATCAATCTCATAACAAAGTCAATTTGGTATGAATAGTAATTTTCCAAAACATGGAACAACAATAGTCGCAGATCTAAATTTCATTTTAGTTTGATCAATACGACTAAGTTATTGGTTCCAGATCAATTCTCTAGTCCTAATAATTAAGGATAACCATATGACTGATTCGCAAAGTGTTGTCATCCCCATATGATTGATTCGCAAAATGTTGTCATCCCTCCTAAATAAGATTGCAGCGATGAACCAAGCATATAACTAAGACCATCCGTAATGGATGGTCGACTTAGTAGTCATCTAATAAAAGTTTAAAAGTTAAAAATATCTTGTGTTTATCTTACCAATATTTAACATCTATTCATGGGTGTTTGTTTAAGGTTAAAAAACACAAATTTAACAAAGAGTAAAATACCATGTTGGTCCTAAACTTGTCACGAAACATCACAGGGCACCTTAACTTTTTTTTAGTCGCCTGGAGTCCAAATAGTGACTTTTTCTGTCTGAATGCGTCCCTCCACCACTTTAGTACCCATAATTTGTCTTTAGTGAAGGGCATAACGGTCATTTCATATATTTGGATTATTACTCATGCAAATCTCTTCATCTACTCTTCTTCTTCCACTTTAATACCCAAATGAGCAGGTAAGCAAAAACAAAGGAAACCTAAACAAACACAATCACAGGAAAGCATAATCAACTTATAAGAACAAGCAACAAGCCAGGATTAAACAGAAACAAGAAATTCAAACAAGCTCAGCGTTGGTTACTGGTGCATACAGTAGCAAGGTCCAAAATAAGCAATTAAAAGGCCAAGAATAAGCACATGAAACAACCAAACTAGGACAAATAAAAAGTACATGCAACAAGACAGTACTAGAGGCTATCCAAAACAACAAAAATCAAGGAAATTGACCAAGTAGATAGTAAGATATGGGCAAAAGAAAAATGGTTTTTTCTGTCACTTTTATGTGAAAATCGAGTTTTGCAGCCCGAAAAAGGGCTTAAGACCTTGGAAAAAAATCTAAAAATTAAGATAAAAATACCACTAAGTAAACAATATATAAGAGTACATTATCCCAAAATTTTACAACATTTTGTTGAAAATTGAAGAAATTAAAATTAAAAAAAACTTTTTCTGCTGTTAAAAACTTATTTTTGCAGCCAAAAATTGGTTGATTGAGCCTTGTAAAAAAAACTTTAAAAATTAAAATAAAAATACCACTAAGTAAACAATATATAAGAGCACAATATCCCAAAATTTTGCAAGATTTGGTTAAAAATTGAGGAAATGAAAATTGAAAAACTTTTTCAGCTGTTTGGCATTTTTTTGACTTTTTGAGTTTTATGAACTAAGTTTACTTTCATGAACTTTGATTGATCCTATATGACTGAGATTGTTATAATAAGTTATTTGATCTTATTAAGTGTTTATATTGCATAGTTGCTTGGTCTTTTTGGTTTGAACTCATCATTGTTCATTATAGCATTTTATCAGTCAATTAGCATAAATCTCACTTAGCCTGTTTTATTGTTATTTCTGCATTATTTAGCTTTTATAAACTATATATAGCATAGTTAATAAGTTTGCATCAGTAGTATAGATGATATCATTTCAAATCACCAAAAAGTAAAAACAGACCATGTATAAAGGGGTGTTTGGATTAGGACACTTTGATGTGCTCAGGATTGTTTTAGGAGGTAATACTGGTCCAGTTGATTCATATTAAGTGCATTTAGGTCATAAAAGGCATAAATCTAGTTGTCATGTGGTAAAAGTCAAAATCAACGTTTATCTTAAATTTTTGCTTCACAGTGAGTTTTTTTAGGTTGCATAAGCATACACTTAGGTTCATAAGTAGTTAATTTAGCCTAATCAAGTTTAATTTCAGCTTGTAATATCACTTTAGTAAACTAGAACCAATCAAAGTTCAAAAAAGTCAACCTAAATGTTCATCTCAAAAAGTAAAAAAAGTGCCACACAGCAGAAAAAGTTTTTGAATTTTCATTTCCTCAGTTTTCAACCAAATCTTGTAAAATTTTGGGATAATGTACTCTTATATATTATTTACTTAGTGGTATTTTTATTTTAATTTTTAGATTTTTTTTACAAGGCAAAATCAACCATTTTTGGGTTGCAAAAACGAGTTTTCGACAGCAGAAAAAGTTTTTTAATTTTCATGATCTCAATTTTAGTCCAAATCTCATAAAATTCTGGAATTCATTGATTTGGAAGCTTTTTTAATTAGTGATATTTTTATTGTATTTTTTAGAATTTTTTTTTTGGTTGGCTTATGAGGTGCCGTAAATTGGGACTGTGTGGATTTGCTTATTTCATATGCTTGTTTGTGCTTATATTGGCTTCTCAGTGAGTTTAATTGTTTATCTTAGCTTATTTTAAGATTGTGTTAGTAGGAGTGATCTTGTTTTATTCAAGTGCTAGCTAATTAGAGTGTTTATACGATGTCATTATGCAACTTGAATGGTGTTACAATAATCCAGTTCTATCAACATCATTCAAGTTACCCATTTGTTTTGAAGCATGAGACCTTCTTGATGAGAATAGAGTGAACTCGTCATCGTCATCATCATTCTCACTATCCGCCTCAGAATCACCAATATCATTCTCATCAGTGTTTAAGGTTTTAAAATAAAAACCCAAAAGATTATGGGTATTAAATTGGAAGAAGAAGAGTAGAGGAGGAGATTTGCATGAGTAATAATCCAAATATATGAAATGACCGTTATGCCCTTCACTAAAGACAAAACAAAAGACAAATTATGGGTACTAAAGTGGTGGAGGGACGCATTCAGACTCAAAAAGTCACTATTTGGACTCGAGGCGACTAAAAAAAATTAAGGTGTCCTATGATGTTTCGTCACAAGTTTAGGGACCAACGGTGTATTTTACTCTTTAACAAACTAAAGCTCAGATGTATGCACAAAATTTCATAGACAATGTCTCATAAGTCCAGACATAAATATTGGCATATTCATCATAGCAAAACAATCGTGTCAATGAACCAAATAAAAAATTAATCTCAGAGTATGATCCAGTTTAATGGATATCACGCAGACAATCAACATGACAATCATTTCAGACCGCCCGTTTGCTATATATCTCATCATCAAAACAACAAAACGTTTCATCCACAAATCATAAAAAGCATACCAAAGCATTTTATTACAAAAACTTAGAAAGCATTAAAAAAAAAAAAAAAAAAAAAAAAAAAAAAAAAAACTAAGAAATTATTATCCGCATGAATAATCCAATGTAGTAAATGTGTCGTTTGGTTGTCAAGGGTTGCATCTAATTTTGCAAGAGCATGACAATTTGATTTTTATGCTTTTGAAAGAAATGAAAAAGAAAAGTTTGCATCGGGAGAACTGAGAAGAAAGAAAAAGTTTGTGTCTAATTTAAATAAACAAATAAATTCCGTCCACAAACAAAAAAAATGGAAAGAATGAAAAAAAAAATTTTTAAAGAAACAAATGACACTAGATTTATGTGTAGCATCATTTGCTTTCAAAATAAAACAATATAGAGAAATATAGCATAAAATTATTTGGCATCACTTAATAAGGCGGAGTTTGTAGACCATGGTTAATCAGTGTGTTTAAGCATAAACTGAGTTTACATTCACAC